>JAUBNY010000198.1:921729-939175 GCA_032275445.1 Crypturellus soui
TGCGCAGAGGCCGCGCGGCGCGGCGGGGGAGGGGCGCGCCGGGCGCTGATGCAAGAGGCGAGCGCGGCGGCCGTGGGCAGTGGCTGTGCCGAGAGCGACTCCGTGCTTCATCCTCCGCCCCGCGCCGCCCCGCCGCAGCCATGTCGGGCGACGAGGTGAGCCCCGGCCCCTCCGCCACCACCGCTGAGGGGGGGCCGGCCCCGAGCCCGCGCCGCCGCCATGCGGGGGAGCCGGGCCTGAGGCCTGCGCCGGGCGCGGCCTGCGCGAGGCCGCGCCGGACGGGCGATGGCGTCGGTGCCGCTGCCTCTCGAGGCGACTCCGGCGGCGCGGAGCGGGGGCCGCGGCGGCCCTGACGCGGCTGGAGACCGGGCCGGCTGCTGCCCCGCCGGGGGCCGCGGGCTCGCGGCAGGCCTGGAGGCGGCCGAAGCGGGAGGGGATGGGGAGGCCCTCCCGCCGCGGCTCGGGCTCTGTAACGATATTAACATCCAGGCCACTCTCCTGTCGCTCTCTGTTCGGGGACCTTCCTTATCTTGGGGAATCTTCGAGCTAAATAGCAGCATTGTTACAAACGAGAACTTCACATTTTCCAGATCCTGAGGGTTTTAGCCCAGGGCATTTGCAGGAAAGTAGATACATCTGTCTTTAAGAAACTATTCTGCAGCACTTGAAAATATTGTATCTTGGTGCTTTTGCTAACTTTGTTTCAGCTGCTTTTATAAGGAGCAGGAATGCACAGCATACACGAGGAGCCCTTGGCAGATGGCTGCAGCCCGTGGGAAGTTCTACTGGCTGAAGTCCATGAGATGGCTGCTTTCGGTCTTGTATCGTCTTTCTGGTGTTGCTGAAAATACTTGTGTGATTCTTAGCTTTTTCTTCTGACCAAAGCCTGGTTGTTCTAGCCTTGGAAAGAGCAAATAATATATACATGCATATATGTATATATTTGTGTGATAAATGGGAAAGTGTGATTTCAAATAATTTCAAGGGTAGCTGAGATGTAGCTTTTAAAGTGCTTAAACTCCTAGGAGGAACACAGTGCATTTGGATGTCAGTTGGTCCATATAGAATTGTACATTTGACAACTGAAGCCTATTCTGCTCCGAGAAATTGGGGCCCAGCAATATTTGCATCAAATGATCAGACCAATAGAGAACAGAAATGGTAGCAGATAGGATTTTTGAAGTGTCCCTTAAATCTTCCAGAGATGGGAATGCATGAGACTCAGTGCACATGTTTCTGTGTTGGAGCCAAATGGTCTCTTATTGATGCTAAAATCATATAATGGGCTAGGTGTAGAGTACTCTTGAAGGCTTGTACTATACTTGTAGACAAGGCAGAGCAGTGTAAGGATATCTGGACTAACCTTATCAGTGCAGAGATCTGTGCTTAGTAGATGTGTGTGTGTTTATCCAAGCCAGTGAATTATGATTAATTTGTGCCCAGCCTATGCCACTCTTCCAGCAGCTTAAAGTAGCAGTGTCTTCTGTCCTAGCATAGCTAGGAAGCTTTATGAGTTTTTGTTTTGTTTTTTTTTTTCACTATTGTCTTCCACTTTTTAGTTTCCCTGAATGCATTATCACTTCTGTGCAGGAGAACCACGGGTTTTATTTGTTTGGCCTGTGGGCTATAGTCCTCTCATCAGAAGGCTAGCATTTTTTTCCATTCTTAAATGATGTCATAATGTTTCCGTCCCTCAAATGTTATACTGAATGGAGAAAAGGAATAATTAAGTTTCTTAAGTGACTCTCTGAGAAAGACAAAACTTGGAATAGCTGGGTTGTCACGTTAGTTAGCTAATGGCATGATTTGTTAAGCTGTGTGACTTAAGGCTTAGTTTTCCATGAAGCTCTTCATGAACAAAACAGTTGAGGCACAGACCTCACAACCCTGCAGGTTTGCAGAGCTCTTGTATTCTGCTTCACAAGGGCAGTTAGCTTTTGTAGAAGCTTGACTTGACTTGACTGGGTGGATATGGCGCCTATTAAGCGGTCTAGTAGGCTGTAGGGCGTGCAAGGCCAGTGGTTCCAGTGGCTTTATAGTTGGTAATTTAAGCATTAAAACTACCCCAAGAGTACAGAAGTTCTCTTTGAATGTTAACTTCAATTTAGAGTATTGCTGCAAAAAACATTGTGTTGTAAACACAAGTGCTTTATGGCAGTTCAGAATGAAGGATGTCTTCTTCCTTTAGAGGAGGTGGCAGTTCTTTCTCGGAAGTTATTGCACCTGATCTAAATGTTACCTCTTACCATCTTCTTGTGTGTTTAAATGTAAGAGGACTCTTGGAGCTTTGCAAAGCTTCCTTGTTGAAATGAGTCACAACTTTGAAACTGGTATTCTCAGGCTCTCTTCCAAAGCTGTGCACTGCTGCCTATGCAGCAGCTTTCAACCTCTTTCATCCGACAAAGAGGAAGCCAGAACACAGTATAACCAGTTGTGCGCAGTCTTTAATTACTGTGTATAACAAGAATGTAGTTCGTACAACTATCTAGAGGGAAGTGACAGAACTTCTTGAAAATGCTCTTAGCCCAGTGTGTGTAACTCGAGACATGCTTCAGCAGTTTGAAAACCTTGGATTTTGGTATTGCATATTGGAAACATTTTTACCACGCTGTGCTTCATATATGCAATTTACTGCCTTTCAGTGACTTAGTTTAGACCTTTTACTAAATATGTGGGTTCCAGAATATTGCAAGAAAATCACACACACACCACACTGGAGAGTGTTAAATCTGAGAAAAAGATCGTTTCATTGGAAAAAAAATGGGGTTTGAGAAAACAAGCAGTTGAAGGGTTGCTCATTTGATAGAGTGATTATATTTTCATGTGTCAGAGTATTCATAATGTTGAATTTTAACTTTCTGTAGGAAGTGTAGGAAATTTATCATATATGTAAAGTGATGAATGGAAGAAGAGTTCTATTATGTATCTAAAATTGATGTATTAAATATATACTATGATATGAAAATATGGCAGGTGGATGTAGCAAACTGACACCAGAATTACTATTCTGGTGAAGTGGCAAGAAGTGTGACTTATGGCAAAAAATGATACTATGTTAGAAAACAGAACTCCTTTGTTAATTATCTCGAGTCTTCAAACCATGAAGTTAAAAATGATTCTTGAGGCTAATGCCTTCCTCACAGACTAGGTGAATTAAGCTTCTTTGTTGGCTAAGGAAACCCATAACAACTTTTGAGGGGTTATTTGGTCCCTAGGCTTTGTTTGGAAAAAAGGATCTTTGCTATTTCATGGTGTTGAGAACTAATACTGGTCTCTGTATCACCAGCTGCTTCTAAGCTTTCCTAGTCCAGAATGTTCTTGTCAGGAGTAGTTTGTAAATCTTGCCCCCCTTTACTAAAACTGGAAATGAATGGCTCTTAGAAATGGAAGTATCAAGCACTAGCATATAACTAAATTTTGAGTGTGTTAATCTTCTGTGATGCTGAGATGGTCAGGCAGTTCCTTCAAATAGCCTTTCTTTAAAAGTTGAGTTCATAGTGGTAACAAAAAGGAGGAAGCAGCTGGTGGCTGGACTGTCACAGGCTTGCAACTCTTAAAATATTTTCACATGAACTGCTAATCAGACAGCAGGAAACTTGAAATCTTGACTTGTGGAAAAAGCAGCAGAATCTCAACTATCAAGCAGTGTGCAAATCTTCTTAATGTTGTAATTTGTCACATTAGATATGCCTTAGATCAAAATTTGTGACATTTTTGAAGACGCATATGTAATCACTGTTTTGAGTTGAGTCAGCTAGCTTGTATTACATTGTCACATGTCTAGAAAAACACATAGTTGAGATTGGAGTCAAACAATTCTGTTAACTGAAGGAATGTGGAGACAAACTTAAAGGTATTCTAAATATTGTGGTAGGTGGTTATTATGCTGCTAATGAAGATTTCACTCTTACAGATGATTTTCGATCCTACCATGAGCAAGAAGAAGAAGAAAAAGAAGAAGCCTTTCATGCTGGATGAAGAAGGGGGCGATACCCAAGCAGAAGAGACACAGCAATCAGAAACAAAAGAAGTTGAACCAGAACCCGCAGAGGACAAAGATGTGGAAGCAGATGAAGAAGACAGCAGGAAGAAAGGTAAAGTAAATCCCTGTGGATAGACTGCCAAAAGTAGTCCTGTATTCTGGGGTCAGAAGCCTCATTTCAAGAATTTGCCATCATAGTGTATAATGCTGTCTCCCTAATTTGTTTAGGTACTTGTGTTTAGGGACTCTGCATGTATGAAGGGCATATTTTCCTTCTGTTGGATAAAATGTTCAGAAACATACACATGCTGCCATTAGCTTGCATAAATTCTGCTTTCTTAACTAAAATGGAATCTTTTTGCCTGAGACAATAGAAAGGGGAATCTCTAAAATTGTAAGACAAGGTTTTAAATCTTCTGGATGCAGTTGTTGCCATAATAGTCAGAAGTGTCATTAACAGAACTTTTTGTTTTTGAACAATTGTGAATGCCATAATCACTAATGTTCTTAAAATCTTTCCAAAAATGAGCTTTTATAGTGTATATAAACATGTGCATGAACATATATATTGCTTTTTAATTGATGCCAATGCCACGTCACAAGGACCTGATTAAGGGAATACTGTTAACTTAAATTCAATTTGCAGATAAATTTGACTAGTGCTGTAGACCAAAGAAACTAAACTTTCCAAATTCAGTTTTCTCTTCATTTTTTTTTCCAAGCATCTCTTAGAGATCAAAGTAGCTAGTTTCCCATAGACAGGAGCAAGAAAGATTAAGACCTTAAAAATACATAACCACTGTAAAATGGTACTGAGGTGTTTTTGGGGTAGAGGGGAATGACCTCTTTGAAGCTTGAAGAATTTTCTGTAGCACTTGAAGATCACTGCCTGTGTCTTACTGCAATGTTTTCATTGCAAACTTTAGATGTGAATTTTAAATTTCAGACTGTTACAGAAATTATAAATATCAATGCTTAGTTTGCCAATGCTTTGCTTTTTAGATACAACAGATGACCTGGATGATCTAAACTTCTTCAATCAAAAGAAAAAGAAGAAGAAAACAAAAAAGATATTCGACATAGATGAAGCAGAAGAAGGTGTAAAGGTCTGCGTATAAAGCTGAGCTATTCTGTCTGTTGCAGAAAACTTTGCTTTCCTCTTTCTGGGGACTGGCTGTGCAGAAATTCTTTGGAGTCTTTGATTATGTCTTGGTTCAATTAATAGTTAAACTTGTGATTCCCTGCATCTTTCACATGTAATAAGTTCTTTAATATCTTGCTTAATATGCTGCTACTGTGGGCTTTCTGTCTAGAAATTTAACTAATATGGAAAAAGAGCAAATAATTTTGTAGTTTGTAGTAAGGGCACCAAATTTTTTGTGGGGGTGAGAGAATTAAATGGATTATGTCAGAAGCCATGTGCAAAATTGACCTCTAAAGGCCAGCGCTTCAGGTGAAGGCTATATATTTGCTAAGAACTCTGTTTTTACACTTGTTTGCTTTAAAAAAAGGTTGGCTACTCTTCTCAGTGTTCCAGAATGTGTACAGGATGTTTTTACGGTTTTCAAATTTTATTCCAAGTCTTGTTTTTGTATGATGATGCCAGTGTAAATGGCAAGTAAGCAAATGGACAGAGAGATGTTGTATGTAAGCCTGTTTTCAGATTCTACCTCTTTGGGAAGAAAATCTCTCTCTGATCTGCCACAGAGGGGCTAAATGTTTGCTCTGTGTTCTTCACATGTGCAGAAACATGTTTTCATCCAGGCGGGAACTGTGATAACAAATTGCAGTGGCTTCAGGCAGAACATCTTTGCTTTAACTTAGTGTTTCCGCAGTGTAGGATGTTTTGTTGTTTTATGCCTTAGTTTGATTGATGCCTTTAGGCAAGTGCAGCATCACCTTGTATTTGATCAATCAAAAGTTAGATCAAAAGATTTTTATCTGTGTGGATTTGGAAATCATGTAATCTAAAGGAAACTGTATAAGTTTTAATACAAGACTGCTGTGTTATGTGTAGTCATATGCACGTCATTGCATTCCATAAAGATCTGTGTTTCATGCAAAATTGTAAAATATATTTTTATAATTTTTCTTTGCAGGATTTAAAAATTGAGGGGGATGTACCGGAGACAGTAGAACCTGAAGATGACCTCGATATCATGCTGGGAAATAAAAAGAAGAAGAAGAAGAATGTAAAGTTTCCAGATGAAGATGAAATAATGGAGAAGGATGAAGGTAAAATTATAACCTTGCTCAGTGGGGATGTTGAGAACAAAATAATCTGTACTGTGGGTGAATAATTTCTCTTTGAGTGTCTTTGATTCATTGAAAATTCATTGTGTTACCCATTGTTGTGTTTAACAGGAAAATATTCTATAGGAGTGCTGTATGAATTTCCTGTGAGTGCCGATGACCTGTGTATGCAGACAAACAGGGAAAACTTGTGCGCCTGTGTTAGTGGGATCTTCTGTAGTGTACATTTCAGAAATAGCATAAGATTGAAGAAATATTTCTCTTTTTCCTAATGACTCCTACACAACTTTCTTTACAGCCTTTGAAGATGAAGATAGCAAAAAAGATGACGGAATTTCTTTTAGCCTTCAGTCAGGACCTGCATGGGCAGGCTCAGAAAGGGACTACACATATGATGAGGTAATGTTCAGAAGGCTTTCAGAATACTTTCCACGTTAATACGTGCCAGCGGTGATAGGCCTTGTGCATTAACGTCCTATTTCTAACTTAAGATGAAAGGACTTGTAGACAGAAACTTATGAATAGAAAAATGAGAAATGCATCTTTTATCATGGTTAATTTTCACATAGGGAAGTGTTAGTGATGGTTAAAACAGCCCCACAGCTCTCATAGACAGACTGAGATACTTTTACTTTAAGCAGTAAAAAAGTAAAGTAGTAAAAAGAGGAAAAACAGGTTTTACCTTTTGCAGAAGCATTATGGGATTTTTTTTGTATTTTTTTTGTGTGTGTGGTTTTTTTTTGTGTGTGTTCAAAAGCATGGGGTGAAAAGCTAATGGGCCAAGAGTTTAATATTCACAATGAACACTGTTTTGAGCTTTTGTCAGAAATAATTGTACTTCATTTGAGAGATGTGAGATACTGATATGAATACCTGTTTTTGCAGTTGCTCAACAGAGTATTTAACATCATGCGGGAAAAGAATCCAGATATGGTAGCTGGAGAAAAAAGAAAATTTGTCATGAAGCCTCCACAGGTTGTAAGAGTAGGGACCAAGAAAACATCTTTTGTCAACTTTACAGATATCTGCAAATTGTAAGTTTTACAATTCCCAAGGAAAAGGGAACAATATCTTCTGAGCTTTTGGTTGTTTTGTTTAGTGCATCTTAGGTAGAGAAAAAAAAAAAAAACACAAAAACTACGTGGGACTAGGACTAAACTAAAAGCTATTTCAATCTTGCTATTCCTCTGCATTTTTTGTTGTTAAGATTACTATGAAGCTGTACCGCTTTAGCTTTCAGAAGTGGTAATTGATATGATGGATCTTGAATTGTGAAAATTCAGGACTTCATGGATTGAAATTAAACCTATTGCTATTGCGAGTTAACTGATTTCCAGGAGGTCTGCATAGTTGGGTCACCAGTGGTATTTGCTTGAAAGTCTTGGGGTGAGGGAGAATGTTTTGGGTTTTTCTTATAACCTTGAGCCTTCAAACAGCAAATACTCCTATGCTGCTGCTATTTTGTGAAGTGTTGTGAATTTTAGCATTTTTTCCTGTTTGCTGCAATACTTTCTCTAAAAATTATCTAATCTCTATCTTAATTATTTTTAGAGTAGGCAGTTTTGTTCTGTGAGCCCTTCTGGTATTGCAACATCTGATTTGTTTCATAAGTGTGTCGGACAGTCTTGTTAAAATTGTACTGAGAATCTGAGTAGCTTACTGAAATATTTAATGGTAGCTTTTTGCAGGGATGAGTTATGTATGTCTAGTAAGGATAGCAAAATCTCAAATATAGAATGTAACAATCACAGTAAGTTATATATATATATTTTGTAAACTATTTCACTTTCTTGTGTCCCGAGTAATATCTGCCTGTGCTCTCTGGTGCAGACCCTTTTGGGTTGCTCCCATACGAACTTGGTAATTTAAGATCACTTTAGCCTGCCATTCCTGTGCAAATATCAGATTTCTCTGAAGGTGAATGTTAAAGATATCTTTACTTATTTTTAGATTACATCGTCAGCCAAAACATCTCCTGGCATTTTTGTTGGCAGAATTGGGTACAAGGTAAGGCACATGGGAGTCCCGCGTGAGTGCATGTAGGAAATGATGGCCATGTAGTTGACATTGCCTAATCAAAAAGAAGTTTGCTGGTTTTAGATGCCTAAAATCTTGTCTTGCATACAGCTGCTGTGCTGCATAATTGAAGAGAGCACATATCAGGGAAGAGGTGCAGATGCAATCTATAAAGTCCTGGGAATGGTTGGATAAGGTTTTGAATTCCCCTATCTGGGACCTTTTTCAAATATGTTCTGCTAGCAGAGCTGCTAGTTCCAGACATGGGGATGGCTGTGGCTTGTATCATCCTAAGAAGCTGTTTGATAAATAAGGGGAGGGAAATGCTCAACTGCCCAATGGCAAGTCTGAGGGTCTGTGACTGGCTTTTCTATCCAGTGCTGCTGTTAAATATGCCTGTCTTAGCAAAAACACTTGGTTACTTTTATATGACTTTAGCCATAGACTTCATAATGTGTTTCCTTGTCCATTTCTCAATTGTTGCCTAATGAATAAGATGAGTGCTCATTGCTTGAGAATTGAATTGTCTCCAGCTTGATACAAGTTTAAAAAATTACAAAGCATCTTTTTTTTGTATCAGAATGGCTAGAAAAGGATCTTATCTTATGCATCACTAGTGAGTTGTCTTAGTCACTGTTGCAAGAGAAATCAGTGCAAATTCCCCATTCTGTAAACTTTTGATTGCCAGGTAATTATGAGGCTAGTGCAAGAGTTTGATGTTACTGTACTAAGGATGTTGTTTGTTTGCTTTTTTTTTTTTTTAATAACTCAGTTTCCTGCAAATCAAATATTTCATTCATTTTCTTTTAAATTAGTGGTTCTATAGATGGTAACAACCAACTTGTAATCAAAGGAAGATTCCAGCAAAAACAGATAGAAAATGTGTTGAGAAGATATATCAGTAAGTATAATTTCCCTTTTCCAATATATATTTGTCCCAAGCCCATTCCAATAATGTGTGGGCCGTGTTTTGTCCATGCACCCCACTGCGGGTGGGTTGTGGTTGCCCTGTGCTGATTAGCTATGACTATGCTCCTGTTTTATAATGGAATAATAGAAGTACAGGCTACTTAACTTGTTACAGTAAGCAAATGTGACTTGTTCTGCCCTGGTACTGTGACACACCAAGGAAGCTAGGGAGTGTTTGAGCCTTGCTTGTTTTCATCTGACTTCCATTTCACTGCTTTGGGGAAGAATATTAAAAATAACAGTAGCTGTAACTTTTTTTAAGTTTGCAGTACTTGTTAATTAACAAATGCAGAAGACTTGGAATCCTTTGACTAGCAGGACACACTCTGCAACTTGTGTGTAACAAAAAATGATGCTGTTGACAATATGACTTTACAAGAGCTGCTGGCATCTGAGAATGCAGCTTTTGCTCTTTCAACAGAGAAAGACATGGAAAGCCAGGCTTACCAGGTTATTATTTTTGAAACATTGATGTCAGTGCAGAAAATATCAGTAAAAACTTTGCGAGCTGGGGGAATTTTTACGTCGCTCTAACCTGTTTTCTCCATGCTAAGCCACTTACAAATAATTAGATGCTTTTGAAAGGGCTTTCAAGACAGCTGTTACACTGAAAGCTGAAGAAGCGATGATTTGTTTGCTGACAATGCATTATCTTTTAATTACTACTTAATTCATTTTCTGCAGAGGAGTATGTCACCTGTCATACGTGTCGGTCACCAGACACAATTCTACAGAAGGACACCAGATTATATTTCTTGCAGTGTGAGACCTGCCACTCTCGTTGCTCCGTCGCCAGCATCAAAACTGGTTTCCAGGCTGTCACAGGCAAGAGAGCACAGCTCCGTGCCAAAGCTAACTAGTTTGCTAATCAACACTGGATTTTGCAAAGTGTTCTGGGGAGATATGACTGGACAGGTTTACAATCGGAATGGATTTACCGTTATATTAAAACAAGATTGTAAAAACTACGAGAAATTTGGCTTTTGATTGGTTGGTCTGTGAAATCCTTGCAAGATGCAGATCCTCAAGCTGTTCACATACATTTGCTCATTGAATATGCTTTACCAACTGTAAGGAACGTGATGGAAAAAGAGGTGCTTTTTAATCCTTTGAGACTTCTGTAAAACATGAGATAAATTAAAGATACTATGACAGTGAGTTTCTTTTGATTTGGATTTTTCCTTCAGTTTCCTCTTTTAACAGTTCAGGGGAATGGTTGGTGTGGTGTTCTGCAGATCATGCAATTGAACTATGTCCAAAGATGCAGAATAAGGTTTAAGATTAAGGTTATTTTGCTTTTGCATAACAAGCTTATTTTAGGGAGGTTATCACTAGATGGAGAAATTGATTACATACCAGGGATATCATACCAACATGAGAACTACTCATGCTTCTTTAGCCAAATTAATATAAAAGCATTTTGTGCAGAAAAGTGGCTTCAGGACATATTGACACTGCATAATTATGGAGAATGTGACTTTGGAGTAGTTTAGACACCATGCTGATGCTGAATTTTAACATAGAATTAATAAATTATATTGTTGGCTTGCATAGTATCATCAAACTAAATTTTGCGATTTCATATAGAGAAACTTAAGTCCTGCACTCTTTACCCTTTAAAAAAAAATAATGAAATGCAGCAAAAATAAAAAGGATACAAGTAACATCATTTTGTGGTGGCTGTAATGCACTGTTGTGTGTCAGTCTTGAATTTACAGAAGATACTGCCAAGTAGTTTGAGCTTCAGATCAACACATTGATGCTTCTTGATCCAAAACCTGCACTTCTCTCCATGGTCAGTTAGTATTGCTGGTCTGTGGGGATACACACAGTGCTGTCCTAACTAGCCTTGGAAGTGCTGTAGGAGTTCTGCTACAGCTGCAGAGTACACAGATAGGCTTGGGGATTGTCCTCCCACTACACTAACTTAGCAGGCAAAGGAAGAAAGTTTTAATTTAATCAGTCTCTAAAACATAACAGGGTCAGCATAAGATGTAATAATAACTCAGGAATCCTGGTGCCAATCCCTTCAGGTAACCAGAGTAACCTACTCCTGGGAGAAACTGCTGGTCATTCTAAAGGTCCATTCATCTGATACCAGAAACTGCTTTTCTATTGAATTCTGATCTCTCTTTGTATGTATGTTAATAGAAAACACGGTTTTGCGGGGAAGTCACTTACTTGCTATTTGAAAACTTGACAGCACTATAAGGTTAAAGTCAAGGTTTTATAGTTGGTTTCTTTAAAGCATTTGGAATTTCAAGTGAGCTATAACAAATGTTGGATGTATCTTTTAAGTGAATAAAGCCAGGATCAGTGCCTCTTGTAACATTATTGTTGCATCCTTGTTTTTTTCTTTAGCAAATAGAGCAAGGCCTTTTTTAGGAAGGGAGAGAAGTGCTAGTAGTGTCTGGGAGCTAACAAAGAGCACCATAATACAGGTGGATTGATTTCCTCCGCATCTTTTGCGACACCTGAGAGTTCTCTTGCATCTTAACCAACTGGTCTAAGCTACTGCAGTCTGCTCTTTTCTGACATCTTTCAGCCCAGGCCCCACAGGTGAGTCTTGAGGGAGGTATGTCACTGGAACCCTGGAAGCTGTAAAGAAAGGAGTCTCCTTGTCAATTTATGATATACCCCTGTCTTTGTAAGATAACTCAGCTCTCCATGTAAGATGACTCCAAACTCACCTTAGCCAGGTAAAAGCTTTTATCTCCATATCATAGATGGGGGATTGGAACATCAGAGTTAGGTGACCTTGTTCCAGTCACCTGAATAGTTGCCACACCACAAAGATCTTGCTCTCTGGTCCAATCCAGACACAGATCAGCTGCCTTCAACAGGGCTAGGGTTATGTTCTGTAGAAATAATATTTACATTACAATGATGAAATCCAGGGAAACTAAGCTCTTCATGGAAACTTCTGGCCACAGCAAGGATGTAATTGAAGCAGTATTCCTTTCTAAACCTGGATTGGTTTAAAAAAAAAAAAAAGAAGAGTGAGGAAGTAGAATTTAAGACAGTTTTCTTTGAGAGGAGGAGGTTTCTGGTGAGTCACCAGGCCTTGTTCTCAAGTCACGTATAGTTTATCTTACACCCCTAGTTTGTGTCATTGGGCGCATACCTTACAGGTGACTTGGGCATTGAAGAGCAGGATGCTGACCGCTCAGTTCACTAGGATGTGGCTGTAGTGGTAGTGTTTCTCCAGCTCTGAGCTCAGCCCCTCTTCTCAGGCCCAGCTTCTGAGAATAAGTTAAAGGCAGAGGTTCAGCAGAAAGTGGAAGCTGTGCAGAAATTATCTGTTCAGCTTCCATCTGTGAGGACAACAAGCTGCAAAGTCACCCTGGCTTCCAAAATCATTGTTTGCTTCTCTATTTTTAAATTATTTTCACCATGGTGAAGGTTAGTCCTGTGTTGTCAGAGCAGGAGATTGTGGCTCAGGCTGAGTATAATTTTCTGCAGCTTCCTGCTGGACTGCAGTCTTGGCCAACAGCTGTCCTTGCACTCCAGCTACTCCAGCGCAAATACTTCCCCCAAGAACCTGTTCCATTGCCAGGTGACCATTTGTCACCCCCAAGAAAGACTTCTCAAATGGCTCCACTTCAGGCTAGTGGCTAAAGTGATTTTTGGATAAACCAAAAATCAGATTATATGACAGAGAAGAGAGCATGACTTTCTCTCCATGTGTTGCTGAATACAGTATGTTGATAAGAGAAGAAGCCCATCTGTAGAAGCCCTTTCCCTGAAGTGAGCCCACACAGTTCAGCTAAGAAATCCATATTTGTTGACTCTTTTTTATAGTCAGTAAAGCCAGAGAAATGCCTCCAGAGGCAATTCAGTGAATCTTCCACCTTGCGCCCTGGAAACTGTGCTTGGACACACTTCAACACAGGTTAACACAGTTGAGGTACATACCTACCTGCATATATTTATATATGCTACATATGTGAATATATAAGTATAGATACACCTATATTTATAAGTATGCATAATGTTATATAAATATGGTTGAACCTGAGCTCTTAAACCTATAGTGTCCATCTCAAACTCTAGGCAGCAAATACATTGCTTTATACAGAAGTAGATACTTTCATTGACCCTGGAATAGTGTCATTGCTGCATAGACTGGAGGAATTTGATATTCCTTGTCATTTCCTCACTCCTTGGAGTACCGTGTCAGGCTCAGCAGTTGCTGTGTAAGCTTGCGCTTCTTCCCTTTTCCTTTCTGCATATTGTAAAGAACTGCATACTTCTAAAACCCAGCAATAATAACTTCACATCAGTGATATTTGTCATTTTTCTGATGTTTATCCAGCAGAAATGTGTGGTTGTTTCCCTAGTCAGCCTGTTGTATCTTCTATAGTGAGAGTGTATGGGGCCTGGCTTTGGATTTTCTAGCATAAAAGCAGCTTCCTTTAATGTTTAACACTTTCTCCAGCACTGAATTAGCTTATATTGGCTCTAAAGAGCAAATGACAAAGACTCATGGACTCTTTCAGACTCTGTTGAAGGTCTATCAGCTCTGATGTAGAAGAGGAGAGAAAAGTTTCTGTAACAGCTGAGAAAAATAATGATGATTACAGCTGTGATACACAGTTTCTACAGCAGATTGGAAGCAGCATAAAGTCTGTTTTTTTCAAAGCCCTTTCTGCTTTGAGACCTTCTGTATTAAAACAAGTTAGTTTTAGCCTTTTTTTTCTCTTCCTCTGGTTTCACTGCTTTGTGCAGTTACCGTTTTCCTGGTTTTGCTTCTTTGATGTGCAAACTCCTCACCTTTCATACTGTGGAGCAGGGTCATGTGTCTGCGATGGCAAAATGCATTTTACACAAATCTATTGTCCAGCAAAACAGCAGCGTGAGGTAACACAGCTGATTCTTACTGCTTCTGATGGCGCTTTATGGGATAGCACTTTTTTAAAAAGATAATGAAGTCTTATTGCCTTAATTACAGAGAGAAAAGCTAGAAGGTGTGATCCGGTGTGAAATCAAGGCACAAAAGGCATCAGCTGCACACTGAAGCCCGTCACTCCCCTCAGTACTTTGTTTGGGTTGAGGGGGGGACCTTGAAATCTTACCATAGCCAAGAACATTGTGGCCTGAAGAACAGTGTGTGTTAGGGCTGGAGTCCTGTCTGTGCCTCCTGGCACTGCTGTGGGCAGAGGAGTGTCTCTGAGCAGGATGAGAGTAGGGAAGAGTGTGTTGTGGCCGAGAGCGATTTGAAGGGGGCAGGAGAAAGGAGTTGGGCTGGAGTGAAGACCAGGAGTGGAAGTCACCACCAACCACCGTATGCACCAATGTCTCCCCAAACTGCTCAGGGTGATCCAGCTGGAGGAAACATTGAGCTTCAGGTGTGTGGAGTGTTCGTGCTGCCGTGTTTGTGAGCCGCTGTCCCCCTGGGGCTCCTGTCTGCAGAGTGAGTTCCTTCTGTGCTGGTGTCCACAGCCACTGTGGCGTCCCTGCTGCTGGCCTGCAGGTGAAGCTGGGTCCTCCTGCGAGCCCTGTAAGAGCTACACTGATTTTGTGTGCTGGAACATGGTTTGGGTTAGTATTCCCATGATCTTGAAGTACTGTTTGAGGGAACAGCTGTTAAAGAGGTGACTGTGTTTTACCTTGCTAGTTTGGGATGTAATGCCCAGGGCACCATACCTGGACTGCTGTGCGTCTGAATGCCTTAAAGGAGAGTATGATATTCACAGTCTGGTCTGCCCACACTCTGTGCTTTGAAGCGTTGAGTAAGAGCAGCTAAGGGGGCCAACGCACATCCTCGGTGTGTCTGTGCTCCTGCGGTTCCTCAACCGCCTCATGTTCAGCGCGTGCCGAGGTAGACGGTGAGTGCTGGCAAACACCAACCACGGTAGATGTTCAGCCATTTGTCCAGGCAGACACTTTCCACAGACAGGGAATGTTGGTGGTTAACAAATGTGTAAAATGGATACTTATACAACATGAAAGGAATGGCAATTAGGTAAGTTCCTGGCTGTGGTCAGAGAAGATCCAGGACTGATTTGTCTGTTTTTTGGAGCATTTCTGCTAGTTTGCTGACACTATTTTTTTTGGTAAGAAGAGAGTGCAGATCTGCCTTGGATTGGAAGACGATTCCACAAAAAATTGATGTGGGAAATGGTCTTTACTGTGATATTTTAGACAGAGCAACATGGGCCCTGTGGTCAATATAAGTGTAAGTGAAAAGTTGTCCATTACCAGAAGAGCAGCTGAAAATATGGCAACCAAAGAGGCATCTTTTTTTGTATGTGGTATGAGAGACAGAAACAGGCTTAAAAGCCTCACAGATTAAATGCACTTCTCACAGGTGAGTGCTACTTTCTTTGCCCTAAATAGCTACTTCTGTACTTTTCCAGCCTGCTTCAGCTCTTGATTCAAAGCTATTAGTGTTGTTTCCATATGTTCTGCTGCTAGAGAAATGCTTCTCCTGCTGGGGGACTAATTCAGGTCTATTATGGCACAGTTCAGACACTGCAAGGAGCAGTTCCAAAAGCAGCATATCATTTTCTGTGATTATTTTAGATGAGCACAGTGACAGATCATGATCCAATATGACGGGGAGCATATGCAGTCCCACACATGAATAGGAGAGTCTTGCTTGTATATGGCCCATCAGTACCCCACAGCGTGTTGGGTCCTTCCAGGGCTTCCTCCTGTGGTTGCAGAGTGAGGAGGGTTGGGAGCCTCTTGCTCTGCCTGGGTGGGGTCTCTCCTTGAGCGATTTATTAAGGTGTTATTCCCCCCCCCCTCAGATAGGAATAATTCCCAATGTACCATCATTTTGATTGATTTTAACAGCAATTTTTTTCCAAAGCATTTTTGTAGCAGAGCTTCGTGTGTCAGCAGCCACTGCTGTGATCTGCTTTTCCAGAGCAGTCGTCCAGGGAGGCTCCAATTGCAGGAGCCACATCAATGCTCTGGGTTTTTCCAGCCAGAAGGGCTTATAGAAACCAGGAGTGCTGGCGGGTGTTTTCTAAGTCTATATTTCCTTGGTTTTGCCCTTTGCTACCTATTTCAAGGTGCTAATAAGACTCTGCTTTGCTAGACGAAAGCTTGTTTCTGATACTGCTGGTTGTCCTCCCTGGTGACCAGCTCCTGCAAATTGCTGCTTTGATGCTTGCCTTGATGCTGTTGAATGTGGCCCTTTCCCTCGTGTGATTTCCTGTTTCTCTAAGCCCAAATCTGGTGCCAGTGGGTGCTATTCCCTCTGGGGCAGGGAAAGGGGCTGCACATGTCTGTGATATGGGAAGAGCATCGTCTTGCATTTGATCCACGGTTTGTGGTGGTTTTCTGGAGATGCATGGACATCCTCGCTGCTAACACTGCCGCACTCCTCTCTGCAGGGTGTGCTAGACCTACAAGGCGCCAGAGCAGGCATGCAGCTCCCCTACCTGTCTGTAGAGCTGCATGGACCTTGGAGCATCTTCTGCCAGGATTTTCCCATTTGGACATCTGCTGTATCTGCAGATGCCCACTGCGTTAAAGCTGGAGCTGGGAAGCGTGGCGGGGCCAGACTGCACGTGGGGCCAGGCATCGAGCCCTCATCTGAAGTGTTTAGTGCCAAGGCTGCCCGCGGGTCTCTTCCATCCCTGCATGACGTGGAAGCAACCAAGAGTCAAGGTATAACCAGGCAGAAAGCCAAAAAATGGGTCATGTCTGCTATTCCCGCCCACAGCTGTACACTGAAGCCCCAGATATGCTGGAAGATCCTGTGTTTCCTACCTGCTTTGCAGAGGTTCAGGCGAGGCAGTGAGGACTTGAGACCTGCGGGTTTGTTTGCAGCAAGGCCAGTGCTGTTGTCACCACCTGACACTGCTCGTTCCTGGAAGCGAATGGGAGAGTCAGGTCTGGGGTCTTCCCTAATGAAATCTTGGGGTGGAGGAAGGGCCTAAACAAAAGCATTTTTTTCCCAGCCTTGAGATGAAAACCAGAGACATGTTCAGTGCAAGTTGTTTAATTTCTGGTGATGGCTTTTCTTCAGCTTGCTCAGATTTTGCATTAAATGTTACCCAGGGGAAATACTGGGCAGAAGGAACCAGCCCAACCTGCACCTGGGCACAAAGCAACAGGCAGGGCCAGCGAGCAGGGAGTGAGTCTGAATCGGGGTAAAGCTGTGGCAACACTTTCCCATCTACTCTTGAATTATAGAATCACAGAATCATAGAATGCCTAAGGTTGGAAGGGACCTCTAGAGGTCATCTAGTCCAACCCCCCTGCACACGC
>JAUBNY010000198.1:941237-955213 GCA_032275445.1 Crypturellus soui
GGGTCACCTCCTGCCCATGCTGCCCCAAGCCAAGAAAGAGCTCTGTGCTACCAGCCCCAGGCAGGTTGGGCTCCCCGAGCTCCAGAGCGCTTCCGAGAGAGTGTGAGGAGCCCAACCAACTGCAGTGATGTGTGCTTTGTCCCTGCTGCCCTGGGGTGCTGGCTTCCCTGCAGGCACCTTCCTCTCCTGCCCCTCTCCTCCAGCAATTGCAAAGAGCAATGAAGTGGCACCAGCTCCTGTCCCATCGAAAGGGACCACGCACTCATGATAGCTCATGGGACGAGGGAGACATGAGACGAGGCCACTGCTCTGGGAGGGGAGGTGCCCCACATCTTCTCGCTTGACATGATGCATGAGACCATAAATTGTCCCAACTTTTCCTCCAGTTAGCAAGTGTTCCAGTCCTTAATTACCATGGGGAAAACCAAACTAAACCAAAACCAAACCAAAACAAAAAACCTCTTTGTCAGATATAATTTGACCCCCCTCTTCTACAAAATGCTGGACAGCGTCTCTGATTCACTTGGTAACAGTCGCTCGCCCTGCTCCAGTCAGTGGAGGTTACGGGCTGTGCAGGGTTTGGCTGCTGCCTGCGCTGGCAACAGAGCTCTGAATCCATTGGATGGGCATCTGCTGGGATGAATAATTAGCTTTGCTTTACAGATGGGTGGAAGATGTTGGGCCATGTTTCTCCTTTTGAATGCCAGGTGGAGATGACAGCAACCCTTCAGGTTAGCTTGTCTTGCTCAGTGTGCCAGGATAGGGGTTAGCCTCGTGCTTTCCACACATTGCTGCTCACTGCTGTTCTGAACGGCCTGCCAGAGAGAGAGAAAAATAGGTGCATCATTTTCCCTAAGTTTCAGAGAGGCAGTGACTTAGGAAATGGAGAGAGGGGTTGATGGGTGGCCCAGGTGAGCAGCCAGGCTCCATGCTAGGAAAACTCAGAGGATCAGTGTGAAAGAACATCTTGTGAAGCAGCCAAAAAAAAGAAGTATGGGATGAGAGCTTATGCTCCAAAAGTAGTGTGCGAGCTGTACCTGGTTACTGTAGTCTGGCATCCTCCACATCTGTGTAATGGCTGTTCTCCTGAAGGGAAAAAGGACCAGAGAGAGGAAATCACCATTTGCTCCTCCTGCCCTGCCTGGGATGCTGTGACGTGTCACACATGGGGATGGGCTTGTCCTGCAGCCCGTGGCAGAGCAGCAGGGACCGCGTTGGGCGGGACCACAGGGAGGGATCCACCGGATCCACACTTCCAGGACAAGGGCAGGGATTTGCTCTGGGCCCTTCTCTGGCAGTGCTCTGCCCAGAGGAGACCCTAGGAAGTGTCATTCCCTGCTGGATTCTGAGGCTAACCCTGCCAAGGGATGAGGATGAAGTTGAGCCCATGGCACCGTCGTGGTGTAAGGTCAGGTGTCTGCTCGGGGCTCATTCAGCGCGACCACCTCCCGTGGGTCAGCAAGTCCCCAGGGTCTGAACCTGCGGCACCAGTGGCTGCTGAGCTGCTCTTTGCCAGGCGAATGCCTCATTTTTATACGGCCAGGTTAGGTGAGGCACTCGTACTCAGTGCATATTCAGTGCGTGTGCCAAAAAACGGGTGTTCCTCCATGTGTATGTATGTCTGGTGTCTTGTTTGTGAGAATTTTATTGGGGAGCTGGGAAGGGCCCAGGGCAGAGAACAGGCCTGCCGTGCTCACTACCACTTGCCCAGGGATGGAGCTGGCCCATAGCTGCAGACTGTCCAGCAGTGCTGCTCCTCCTGGACAGGGAAGCCGGTCCCAGGTTGCAGGAATGATCATCATCTGAACAGTAACATTCAGAGCATTTCCCACACCAAGGGCCACAACGACAGCACGATGGGTTGAACCTCTTTTTAGCCAGAGTGCTTTGAAAAATAAGGCATGAGAAGGTCCCTTCATGGAGCCGTTCTGCAACACAGCGTCACTGAAAGGACTGCACAGTCAGGAGCAGTACTTCACTTCATGCGGACGCCAAATTTTGTGGGGGGTGTTTTATAGATGGATATGGAGCCAGGGGACACCTGCAGGTGACACTAGCTAATCTGAAAGGAAAGTCAAGGGAACTTAATCTAAATCTTGCTAGTAAGATGCTGTTTTATAAGGCATGGGGGTCCCATTCTGATTTTAGTTCTGAATTTGCTCTTCTCTGTTTGCTTAGGTCAGGTGGAAGATTTTAGCTCTGTGAGTTACATTTCTTGTGGGAGAAGGGCCAGGGAATTAGGCACAGGGAATTCATCTATCCATTATCTTGCTACTTCCACTGCATCCCAGCCAACCTCCAAAACAGGGTCCGTGTGGAGATGGTGCAGAGGCAAACAGCTCTGTCTATCAGTGCAACGAAGGAAGAACAGCTAGAGCTAAGGAGCTCTCAATGGAGACGCCCGAGATGAGCAAGTCTGAAGCCTTGTGACTTTCACAACAGAAGTCTCCTCTGCCTGCAGAGCTGCAGCTCCCAGGGTGGTATAGCATCCTGTGAGCAAGTCCTTCAGGAGGCAAAGAAGCCCCTTGTGCTTAATGCAAATGAATAGTTCAAATGCTCACAGCTTGGCCTTAGAACAGGCCAAGGTTAAGGACCAGGAGACAGGCCAAACCCAGTGACAGCATGGTGGCATCTGCTACAGACTGAGAAGGGTATGAAGCATTCTGTGGGCAGCTAGAAGAAGCTTCACGATTGTAGGTCCTCCTAATCATAGGAGAATCTGAGAGGGTGAGAAAGAAATGGACTGGTGGGGCCACGCTCTGCAGCCGTCCCAGGGAGAGCACCCAGAGAACCCCCAAATCGGTCTGCCATAAGGCAGAGGGGGCAGAATTAACAGTATTAAGAGAGGAACAAGGATGGAAACGGGTCCCTGTTCGAGGTGTCAGGAGAACCCAAGAGAGGTTGTGTAATCTCCTTCTCTGGAGATCTTCCAAACCCGGTTGGACGCAGTCCTGTGCCACGGGCTGCAGGTGTCCCTGCACGTGCGGAGGGTTGATCTCCAAAGGTCCCTTCCAACCTTAACAATTCTATGTTCTATGAATCCAACCACCCTCATACCTGCTGGAAGGGCAATGGGGCTGGGAAAAAGCAATCCAGGATGTTTCTGGAGAGCATAAGGACAATTTCTTGACACGGCTGACTGACAAGCAGATTAGGGGATACCCTTCTGGACCTGTTACTGACAATCAAGTCAGAACTGGTTAGGATGAGAAGGTTGAGAGAGATACTGGCACAGAAGAGGGCACAAATTCATACTGAGAGCTGATCTCTCTCCACATCTGTGGGCTGGAGCATCCCTTCTGGACTTGCTTCCTCTGCCCCTACCCAGCGCTGTGCACCCTCGGCATGGTCAAACAGAGACTAGTGCAGACCCAGGGCAGCCAACTTCAGCCCCACGTGGGGCTGCAGGGAAGGGTGTGTGCAGGGTAGATGGATGCAGGGTGCGTCATGTTCTTAGTGACAAATGTGAACGCAGTATCCATGGATGGCAGGAGATGAGAGCTGTGCCAATGTGTGTAGGTAGAGAGACACAGGATGAAGAAGTCACTCCCCAAGAACTGCGAAGATGTAGGAGTTGTTCAGTGCTGCAAGGTCAGGATCAAAGTATAAAGGATGTTTTCTGTGATTTGCCTTGCAGTGTTGAAGAAAGTACTCCTGTGCATGAACTGCACACGTTAAGCTGCCCCATGCTGACCACACCCGAGCCTATCTGATGCTGGCAGCAAAATATTTCTGACCTCAGTGCCTCTTTAGGACCAGAGAATTACAGAAAATAGATTGTAGGGACCTACAATCTCATTTCCCACACCTAATGAGGACCAGTTCATCCTAAATCATTCCCAGCAGATGCCTGTCCACTCTGTTTTTGCTGTTGACAGTCTGCACAGCACTTTATCATCGTTAGCATCAGCAAGTTTCCCCCACCACTAATTTCTACCATCTGTTTCCCTTGAGGTAATTTAAACCTGGGCTGTCTTGTCATAATCAGCAGAGATGAAGGCCAGCCTTTGCCTCTCTGCTTTACAGCAGTCTGCTGGGATGTCTTCTCTTAAACACCTCCTTGGATTGAGCAGTGGTCGTGGGCTTCAGCTATGAGGCCCCTGAAGATGAAATGGTTGAAAAACTCTGTTTGAATCCCTCATCCCTCCTCACCAAGGTGCCCTGGGCACCAGAGCCACAGTGAGCCCGACCTGCTGAAGGACGCAGCTGCACAGGAGGGCTGGATCTCTGGCCAGTACCCAACTGTCCTTTGAAACTGCCCATTTCACCTGGATCTGAAGCTGATCCGGTTTTCAGAGAGTCTTGAGAAATGACAATGCCACCAGCAGTAACATAGTACTCTGCAATATCATGGCAAGCAAACACATTTCTCATCCTGTAACTGCATAAACGGATGCTTAATTTTAGGCAAAGAAGTTGCCCCTGGGCTCACTAGGCCTGCTGACAGTTCCTGCCTAGAAAATAACCTTATGCAGGAAACCCTAAAGCCAATGCATACGACATTAAGCTAACTGGGCTCAGGGAAGTGCTGCCCTCAGCAAGGAGATGCCGCTTTGTGCACAGCAGTAGCTGCTTGCTCCAACTGCAGTACATTTATGCAATTTGGTGTCCATCCCAAAGAAAGGTCAATGCAAATACAAGTTGCTAGTCAAGTGTAGTCGATATAATATGGCATGTCTTTGCCATATGTTTTAGTCCAACTGAGAATCACTCTGGAGCAAAGCAACTTGTTTTAACCATTGATTAAACTATTGTGAAATCAAGGATAAATGTGAACTGAATTTCAAGAGCCAACTATGTTTCTTCAGCATCAACATGTGCATTCTCTAGCTCAAATCGTTTGGAAGCAGAGCACTCTGGAGGAACAAGCTGTGAGCAATCATGGGATTAAATACAACTATTTGTTTTTAAGCAGGAAAAACTGTATTTTCCTGGGGACTTAAAAAGTTCCAGGAAAATAGCAGTTTCTTATTAAACTCTCTTGGCTGAAGGGATGTATTACCCAAACCCTCTTACCAGTTCATCTTCACAATCATCTCGTGTGAGCCCCTCTTCCTCACCCTCATCTCCATTCAGCGGCTCCTCGGGATTGATCTCTGCCTCCGATGCTGTGTCTTCCTGTGAGATCTCGCTTTTGCTTCCGTCCGCCTTCTTCCGGACCTCTGCAGGACCAAGAGCCAAGACATCTGGATTAGAGGGGGCAGTTCTTGAAGTCTGGCGAGACTAATCCAATGGGCCCTCATATTTAGGAGTTGCTGTATTAGTAATGGATATATGGTGGGTTTTCTTCTGGGTTTTCTTCCTACAATGTCGATTGTGAGGGAGCTGACTGAAAGAAATACTGGAGAGGCAAATCAGAACTCATTCTGCCAGCCTCTGGGGTGAGTATGAAAAAATAAAAAATATGTCACCAAAGAAAAAAAAGTTATGATTTTAAACCAATTTCCATAATTTGGAGTATGTAATTTTGGCAGCCTATGCTGTGGCAACACACGTTGTGTATTTTTTTTTTTTTTTGGGCAGTGATGTTTCTAGTTAGTCTAACACTTATAGCCCATTTACCCCTTCTGCTTAAATCCCAGTGTGGGCAGAAAATGAACCATGCATGAAAATGAACTGCAATGCATCCTACTGCTGACGTGTAAAACCCAGAAAAGTTTCCAGCTTCTGATTTCCATTTCAGGAAAAGAATGAAATTCCCTTGGGCAGAGGCAGCCTCCCTCTCCCATCCTGCAGAAAGTGGCCAGGGGCTCCTAGCCAGGAACCTGCTGCTGAGCAGCCTTGGAACTCCTTGGGGCAGGGACTTGCACTTAGGGGTTTGCTATAGTGAGTCCTTGCTCCTGTTTGTGCTGCGGAAACATCTCGTACAGGGTCTGAGGGGTCTCCCCAGCAGGAGCTGGTGGGCGCCGCGAGGGCAGAGCCCATGAGCGCTCGGAGGGCCCTTCCCTGCGCCGTAGCTCCCGGCCCTTCCCCAGCTGCCTCCGAGGTTGCCAACGCAGCCAACAAACCTGTGGACACTTTCTGCTCCTCAGCAATCTGCTCCAGTCTGCCCAGAAGAGCGTCGATGTTGGATTTGATCTGAGTCAGTTCGGTTTTGATTGTTTGCAGTTCACTGCATTTCACTTGGAACGGAAGAAGGAAGAGAGGTATTTACTCTGCTTGCTCGTCTTATGCATTACGGATGCTGCGGTGAGCAAGACATTGGTCATGGCCACTGTAAGGCTCAGCCCTTGTGGCCATGGCTGTGCTGCAGAGACCTCCAAAGCTGGAGATAGGGGGGACTTTGACTTGAACACACTGGAGAGGTCCCTTTGGGGGCCCTGGGGATGCGGCTGTCTCCTCCTGGCCCACCTGGCAGGACAGGCTGGTGCCAAAGCTTCCTGGGGACACATCTCCCAAAAGGAAGGTGTTGGGATGGTACCCAGGACTCACTGTGTCTGGCACATGGAGGCCCGTGATCGTCCAGCCTCAGCCCTCCCGCTGACCTGAACCCCCTCGCTGGGCAGGGGACATGTGGGTCACAGCGGGGTCCCCGCCACCGCCCGCGCATACTCACACTTGAGCTTGGCCGAGCTGTTGGCGATGGCGGCTGAGCGGGCGAAGAGCTTGACGGGCAGCGCGGCCTTCACGCGGCGCACGATGGGGAGGGTGACCCGGGGCCTCTTCACGGGGACCACGCGGGGCACGGGTGACACGCGGCCCCGGTACTCAAAGAGCCTGCGGGGATGGGCAGCGTCTGAAGCAGCCGAGGGCTGCGCCGGGCCAAGGTAGAGCCTGCGGGGCCGCCGCCTGCACTCTTACCTGTCGTAGAAGTCATCTCTGTAGTAGTCGTAGTCGAAGTCGTAACCGCTGCAGAGACAGAGGAAGCACAGGGCTAGTTACTGACCATGGAGAAGATGATACTCCTGAATTTAATAGTTGTGGTACTGAAGATGTCTAGCACCTCTCCTCCTCCTGATATCCTGCCCGTGTCCTGTTTTTTGGGCTTTCATGGCACTTCAGCCCCTGGTGTTCTCACCTCCACCAGCCCTGAACGCTCAACCCTGCTTTTGCCCCTGCTGCAGCGGGTGTCTTGCAGGGCCAGAGAAAGAGCATGAGTGCAGCGGGCGTTCAAAGGGGCGATGGTGCCGGTGCTGACACCCCGCGGGCTGCTGTTAGGTGTGGTGTCATGGCACGAGGGCTCAAGCATTAGGCCAAGAAGAAGACAGACATGAATTTGGTGTCCTGCAGCTTAAGCAAGAAGTGACAAAAATGAGAGGAGTTTGGCCAAGGCAGCAGATGGGAAATGTAGTTTTGACCAGAAATTCAATTTATCACCCAAGATGCCTATGCTGGTACTGGGCTTCGCAACATATATTTAGGTCCAGCAATTTGCTGCTTTCGGACACCGGTTATCCCTTTCTCAGCATTGGTGTACTCCCATCCTCTTCTGACCTTAGCCAATGTGTCTGCTGGCCTCAGAGATGGGAAATGACTATTCCAGTATCCCAAATAGAATGATCTGCACTTATTTTCTTACATGCCTTTCTGATCTGAAAGAGAAAGTTAGTTCTCATCACATCATCTCTTGCTGGAATATAACTACCATATTCTTATGGCTCAAGAGGCAGCATGGAAAGTGGAAAATTTTCAAGGAGATATTTCAAGAACAGTAACTTGATTTTCATTCTGACCTGGTAGGAAACCTGGAAATATAGAAAATCTCCAAAGACAATAACTCCCCTCAGCCTTCCAATCTATCTTGATCACCAAGAATGTTTGACTCCAATTCTACTCGAATCCAATAAACACAGAATGCAATCAAAATAGGAAGTCACTTGAAAAGAAAATTGAAATAGGCTGCATCTACGTTGTCAAAATACTCCTCTTCTCGCCTTAGATGCAACTTAAATGAAATTGCTGCAATTTTGTAATATTTCTTTGTTCTGACAGGCTTTGGTGAAATGCTGCTGGCTGGCTCTAGGAACGGAGGTTTCTGGAGTCCGTAGGCAGGGAAAGGCAGCCGTAACCTCTCGCTAACCTGGGAAGAGGCAGCATCTCCATCCTCACAGGAACTTGTCCCTGGGCTGTCACTCATCATCGGTCTCTGCTCCTACTAGCGGAGCTTGCTATGGCTTGGGGGCATCTGCCAGCATTCGCAACGCCCCCATGCCTTTCCTCTTGTCTTAGTCGCCCTGTCGGAGCCACCTGGTCCAGATGGGTGGATGTGCGTGTGTGTGTGCACCTGTGTTACCAAAAAGCTAAGATAGATTTGTGAGTTTTTTAAGACTTGCTGAAACACCATTTTGATATCTTAAGTAAGTGGCCAATAAACCCAGTAAACATTAAACTCTTTGCAGCAGGATCCATCTAGGGATGGCCGAGCAGCACCGACAAGCCCTGTGTTCTGCTGATGCACATCCCCATGGGCACAATTTGCTGCTTGTTATTTAGAGCTGCGCAGAGAGTTAGACCACAGCGTGTGACCTGCTGGATGGAGACAGAACCCCTGCAGACTGTGGGTGAAAAGCAGGGGAGCGGGGAGATTCCCTCGTCCTGGGGCCCAGGGGACTCGAGACACTCAACATCCCATTTCAGATGGACTTGGATCCTTAACTATCCTGGGGCCCTGGGCCTGGCTTTCCAAATGTGGTGGGATTCATCCCACGGAGCCTATACACAGATATACCCAAGCCAGGCTCTCTTTATGGGAAGAAAGAGGCAGATCCAGGTTAGGATTCATCGCATTCACAGGTAGACATCACAAAGAAGTCAGGCGAGCTGCACTGAAGAAGTGATTTCCCTTTTTTAATCCATCCAGACTAAAAAAGAAACCCTCTGTAACTTTCAAAGGGGCAAGACAGAGCCTTGCTGTGATTGCCTCAGCTGCAGTGAGTTATCTGGAAATGGTCATTTCCCTACATGTAAGATAAACCTCACCAAAACGGACGGATCATTTTTCAGTGACCTGTCAGGGCTTCCTACATGTGGAGGATTCATTTTTGCCATTTTCAAGGGGTTGGTGACACCACGACCTTTAAAAACAAAACAGGGAGAGCTGGAGGCTGAGCCAGCTTGAGGCTCTAGGGCTGGGTCAGGTAGCAACGTGCTCCAGCTCCTGATGTCTCTTCTGTGCCACTTCTCTTTAGTAATTAAATCACATTGTTTTTAACAACTTAGCAAAGTTCAAACCCAGCACATTAGGAATTGAAGGGCAAATTGGTTCAATGTGGTGCACGTCCATCACATTTGCAGGAGGAAAGGTGCCACTTTGGAGCATGTACCTGAAGAGCTGATATAAATCTGAGTGGCCATGCTTTTAATCACCTGGCTGATGGCTCTGTACTGATAATCAGGAGTGACAGGTTGTTCTCAGGTTGCATCCTTCTATTAACAGTAGCACAACCTTAATTGTTGCAGCAGTAGAAATATTATCAATTGCAAAGCTACGGGCAACATTAGGCACTGATTAAATGGAGAGCTTTGAAAATCTTGCACATGTGGTGCGAGATTCTTTCCTTCTGCAAGTTGCCAAAGTAGCTGGAAGCTGGGAGATGGATATGGGAAGGGAAAGGGGCATTTCCAAAATGCCAGCACTGCACAGAGGCTGCAGGGTGCTGGATCTGGCAGCTGGTTCCACTGCTTCTCTGCCCCATGGCCGTCTCTCAGCCCGGTCAGTGCGCTCTTGGGGACATTGTTGCTCCTGGCAGTTGTGGGATGAGTGGAGCTGCTCCTTGGAGGAGCAGCAACACCAGCTCCTGGTGGTGAAAGCAATGGGCATAACAAGGAATCTGAATGCCAGCGGAGCCAAAAGGAAACCATCCTCCCATTCCTGCAGGCTCTGAAATTAAACCAGTGGCAGTTTGCGTCCATCCCCATTTCAGACATGGTTCCTCAGGTCGCTGAGCTGCCACATGCTTTGTGGCTCTTGCAGGCTCAGCTTAGATTGTCCCACAGCTCCATGAAGATTCCTTACAGCTGCAGAACAGGTCCACGACCAGCATTGCTCAGAAGGCCAGAGGTTTTTTCCTCCAAAGGTCCAATACAAACCCCGAGTTCACAGCACTGCGGCGTCTCCTAGGGCAGAGCTGCCTCCTCATCACAGCCCAGAGCAAGGAGCAGACCCAGCAGGGCCACGGGGACTGACAGGACAGGACTGCAGTCCTGAGCCAACAGAGTCTGCCCGCACATTCCCCAGGCAGCCAGAAAACGACTGCCAGAGGGTTTTGTGATATAGCATACAAATACCTGGGAGACACCAACAAAACACAGGTTAATTTTCCATCTGGTCTCGCTACCTCACTGGCGGCATTCCTGGGCATCCTGCAGTGCTCTGGGATTGCCCTGGCCCTGCTGGCAGCTGACCGGGAGCAGGGAAGGGATGTCCTGCGCGCAGAGATGTTGGGTAAATCCTACAGGCAGCAGGAGGGAGCCTGGAGAACTGGGCAGATCAGAGCCATGAGGACTGACACTATCTGAAGGTCTGGTTCCTGCAGACACGTGAGAATTTACACTGGCAAAAGCCTGCGAATGTTTTACCTACTGGCAGCAGAGGGGAAGCCAAACCCAAGGGATTTCTATTACATTTCAAACACCTAAGCACATACCTCGGCAGGTGGATTGGGGAAATTGTCAGGATTTTTGATTCCTCTACATCCAAAATGAGAGATCCCTTCCCTTCAATCCACAAGTCTCTCTCACGTCGAGACAAAATAAACCCAGTCCCCAAGGGCATAATCTGATGTGTACAACATAGCATTTCTATAAGCTATAGATTGCAATTTGGAAGTCCAACAAACGCACCTCCTACCCTCCCTGTCTGTCTGGCTCGCTGGGATAATGTTCCCTATCTATTAAGGGCCAAACCATTGGGAAGAGGCAGGCGGCTGCTTCCGTGCCTTCCTCATCATGCTGCAGGCTGGTGACTGCAGAGGCCTGATGCACATTCAAGCTGGATGCTTCTGCTTTGCTGCTTTTCCTTTTTCCTGATTTTCCTTTTAAACTTGGGCCGTAAGAGAGAGCCTTAGAAGAGGCAGTTGGGAAGATGAGACTTCTCTTGTCTTGGATTTTTTTTTCTGCTGGTGAAATACCATGGTTTGGAATCTATCTTTTCTTGCCCTGTTCTCCTGCATCTTTGCCCAGCACATCCCCGTTCTCCTCCAACGCTCTTGGAGCGGGAGCTGGAGGGGAGGGATTCACTTTTTCAGACCCGTTTCAGCATCTCTGGTGTGGTTTCAGGCAGCTGTTGTCTGTATTCCTTCAAGAGATGTCCGATCCACAGGCCGAGGGGTGCCTGGAGGAGACTCCCATGTCTTAAGACCTGGCCAAGCCCTGTCTCTGCCCTCACTGGCTCTTCTCCCCTAAGCCCCGCAAGGGAGGGCAGAGCTCACTGAGGAGCAGCAGCCCAGGCCACTCCAGGACCTGGAAGCATCCACATGCCAAGTGGGAACGTCAGCCCGAGCCCTGGCTGCAGGGGGAACACGGAGCAGACCTACCTGTACAACGCTGAGGCTGCCCTCTTCAGCCCTTTGGGTCTGTTTGGCTTAGGCTCCCCGGCCATGTTGATATCTGCAATGAAGGAAAACGCAGCGATCAGCACAGCTTCGGACCAAGGCAGTTCTCACCCTTGGCTGGCCCCTTCTCTCCCTTGGCAGAGCTACTCACCATTAGTTTTCAAGACACATTGCCCATTGCCTAACCCATGCACACAATATGACAACTTCAGGTCTGGCTTCTCAGGAGAGTTCAGTGTGGTTCTGATACGACACTGATCACATATAAACCTGCTGGGTGCTGCTAACTGGCAGTTACAATTTATCCCTTGTTCCTTGTAGAATAAAACGATTTTAAAGCACCTGGGCACCGCTTGGTTTGGCTGCGCTACAGCTGCACGGGGGCAGACACATGCCTGCAGCCACCCAAGCTGCTCCTGGAGGCAGGTTCTGTCGCAGGGAAGGTGACAGCGAGCTCCTCTGGTCTGCAGAGGAAACTGTCTCTGCTGCCTCCATGTCCAAGGTGCTTTCAATGCGAGCAGAAATGGTATGGGCAATTTAATGGGGTCTGCGGAGCTCCAGACTGCACTGAGATGAGCAGAGGAGCACTAGGTCTCGATCCTTCAGGGTTCCTTGGCCAAGGGGCAAGCAAGAACCTCCTGGCTTCTCCACCACACCCCAACTTGTGTTTTTCAGGCTCTTTCCATATAAATAAATGTTCTTTGTTGCCAATAGTCAATGCCAAAGGAGTGTCCGGCCTGAGGAATAGAACAGACATACATGACTATGGGACAGGGCAGGCTTGTGGACACCTGCTGTTCGTGTGTCTGTTGAGCACGTGGGAGCAGCTCCAGTTGGCTGGAGCTGACTCAGAAATGGTCATTTTGGTAATGACCATTTGCTGTGAGCGAGGAAGGCAGCAGGCACTTCCTCGGGGCACTCTGCACATATCCCCGTGCAGCTTCGCTTTGTGTGAGCCCTTGGGGCTGTCAGGGCTTCTCGCGAGCTGCCAGTCACTTCTCCTGTAAAATGGAGAGCTAACGGCAGCACCACACTGCTTAACACCCCTCAGGGAGCTGCGCTGAAAGCCCCGGGGTGGATAACGATACCAATTAGCTCCATTTGCTGGTGTGCAACACTAGAAAGAGCACAGCAGAGCCTTCATCGGAGCGCACAGTCAGACCAAAAATCTGTACTTTCAGCCTCTGGGCTAATGCACAGTTAGGTTCCCTCAGGATTCCCTTGACACTGAATAAGGAGAGACAAGAGCTCAGCGCACACATAAGCCTGAATAGATTTTGCATCTCATTGACAGTCTGTCTCTGCTGCATCACTGTCTCCAACTCCTTTTCATCTGTCCCCTCTGTAGCTGTCACTGAACCCATCTGCCCACTCCATGGCTGAATCCCTCTCTCGCATCCAGGCATCTTTGACCACATGGAATCAGGAAGATGCCCATGGCCCAGCAGAGGCAGCAGGGATGGATTACTGCTGGATTTGATCTCCCTACCCGTGAAGAGCCCTGGAAGCATCCTCCAATGTCTGCTCTTCCCAAGGAATACCTGGTTGCATCCCATAATGCATAAGTTGCTGGAGGGAGTTGGAAACAGATGTTTGCTCTGGACAGCCCTTCCAGGGAGCCTAGAGAACCAACATTTGCAACCTGCAGACGAGGCTCAAATTCAGAACCTGTTTTGGAAGCTTGACATTTCCAATTGAACTGGCAAGTTAAAGCTGAAGATGGAAACATTCCTGCCATGGCAGGAAGCAGCTTCCACTGTCTGTGTGGGGAGGGAAGTTTTGCTGTCAGCTTGGAGTCCCCCACGTCTCTGTCTCTGAACAGAGCCACCACATGCTCCTCAGCAGTGCATCTTCCACATGCTCTGACCCCTTCCAGCCTCTCCCAGGAGCACGGCCGCGGGGCTCCCCTTCTAGTGGTGACTTCCCACCAGCAACTCCCTGACAGCTTCTTTGGTAAAAAGATGTCTTCCTGCCACCTTGGAGGGTATTTTCTTCTCCTCCTCTTCACCAGATTTTCCTACAAGGGGAACATGCTCACAGCCAGAGGTCCCTATGGCTTGGTGTCAAACCAGGCGCTGAGGAGAGCATCAGTCGTTCCCATAGAATCATAGAATCATAGAATGCCTAAGGTTGTCCTTAGGCATTCTATGATTCTATCTAGTCCAACCCCCTGCACACGCAGGGCCACCTAGATCACCTGGCACAGGACTGCATCCAAGAGGCTCTTGAAGATCTCCAGAGAAGGAGACTCCATAACCTCTCTGGGCAGCCTGTTCCAGTGCTCTGTCACCCTCACCGTCAAAAAGTTCTTTCTTAAGTTCCCGTGGAACTTTTTATGCTTCAATTTGTGGCCATTTCCTCTGGTTCTGTCAGGGACCATCAGTGAAAAGAGGCCAGCCCCGTCCTACTCATTGCCTCCCTTGAGGCACTTATAGACACAAATCAGATCCCCTCTCAGCCTTCTCTTCTCCAGGCTGAACAAGC
>JAUBNY010000198.1:955313-1013144 GCA_032275445.1 Crypturellus soui
GGCTACGACATCCGCCAGCTCACGCAGAACTCTGGGGTGCATCCCATCAGGGCCCATGGATTTGTGGGTATCGAGGTGTCTTAGGTGCTCTCTGACCCAATCTTCCTCTACTCTGGGCAAGTCTCTCTCTCTCCCGTCTTCTTCTCCTGTCGCTAGGGCCTGGGACTCTACAGGGCTGCCCCTGGTAAACACCGAAGCAAAGCAGGCATTTAGCATCAGGGCACCCAGCTATCTCTCCTCAGCAAAGTGCTGGTCTCTCAGCTGAGTCTGTAGCATCTTTCTGCAGTGTCCACATAAGTGCCTTTCCTCCCCAAGGCCTTGTTCATCATGTCTATGCACTGTGTGAACATGTGGGCAACATCTGGATTAGAAGCAGCACTGGCACAGTGCACTTCGCCCCGTCGCCCTGCACCTTCAACTTTGCTTTGTACCAAAGGGAAGAGAAGTGGAAAAGAGTTTCTGGTGTTTAAATAATCCGCTGATGGAAGCAGTATCCTATCTGAAAGACCACAGCTGAATTCAACGTTGTGTTTCAGACTGCTGTGGCAGAAGCAGAGTGGGAATGGGTTGCAAAACTCTTTGCTGAGTGCCCAATGACCACTGTGTGCAGCAGGCTGACAAGTAACATTTTTTCATTAAAAATGCAGCCTTCAATTCCAATTCTCAGCTTAGGACTGGTTGACAACAGCTTCCCAGCATGTGCCTGTTCAAAGCAATCTGCAGAAGAAGGATGCAGCTGGGACCAGCTGGGGTGTTTTTGTTTGGTATTTTTATGACACAGCAGTGATAGACCAGAGACTTTCACATACCTGGAGGGAGGAGGAGGGAGTCATCTCTGTTAACATCAGTTGAACAGAGCTCCTCAGAGGTACTTTGGGGCAGACTACAGCCTATCTTGGCAGGTAACGGGTGAGGTGAGCACCCCCATTCCAAGCTGAGCACTCACTCCCTCTGTTGACTGTACAGTGTGCCTAGGTGATCACTTATAACTGGACACGTATTTTTAAGTGATGAAAAAAGGGTAAGATGACTTATGTCTTCTAGGGGAAACCCTACAGATGATGAGTTATTTTAGTCCAGGCACGTTGAAATGAAGGGTTCAACATCAAGGTCTGACGATTGCTTCAATGCAGGATTTTTATCTGAAGCTCCCAGTGTCTCCACAACGTCCAAGCAGCACCGTGGCCACCCTCCGGGGCACTGGCGTGGGAAAAAAGTAATCGAGACTCTCCTCTCCTGCTGTCCTTATGATCTCCTCCATGACCAGAAGTAGAAGGAGGAGCACTGAAGACCAGAAGCCATCTCCCCTTTGCTGTTTAGATTTTAAGACTTGTAGCAGTGAACATTTCTTGCTACAGAGCCTAAAGGGGCCCAAAATTCAACAGGGTCTTTAGCGTTGCAATAGTATCAATAATATTAATGTATCTTCACGCTCCAGTGACTTTTAAACAGCATAATCCTGCCATTTAAGTTACATGCATGAATACTAATGACACATGGTTAATTTAGGCACATCTGCTTTCCTCCACGCAAATTCCCTGCTAGATGGTTTATGCTAGCATGCTATGCAGAGGCTAAGACCATGCCAGGAGATGAGTAACTAAGCAAATGAGTGTGTCCAGGGACCCCAAACCTCAGAAACTCATGGTCCTGTCCAGAGGAGAACCGGGAAATGTTTTTCCCAGCCTTTTCCATCCCTACCAGAGCAGGCTGCAGACTGACCTCCTGGCATGACCGCAGACCTGTGCTGTCGCTGTGGACCTGCCCAGCCACCACTGGCTCTGAGCTGAGGACTGACCTCCTGCTTCACCTCAGATCTGCCTCAACACCATGGACTTGTCTGACGAGCTGGGCTCTTGGTTGAACCTGGTTATCACCTCTGGGTCTATCCCACTTGCCTCATTTGGGGACTAGGGGCCAGGCCCTGACTGGTGAGGCTTTTGCCACCCTGGCCACAGCAGCATGTTCAGCTCATAGCTCTAGTTGCATATTCCTTGGCACCAGAAACGGCTAGTGGAAGACTCACCCAGGGTCTGGCCAGCCAGCACGCGCCCGTTCTCGCCCAGGACGGCGGCACGCGCGTGCCTCTCGTTGGAGTACTGCACGAAGGCATAGCCCTTGTGGACGGAGCAGCCTACCACCCGGCCGTACTTGGAGAAAATGGTCTCCACATCCGACTTCTTCACCACGGCTGTGTTGAGGTTGCCAATGAAGACTCTGGAGTTGATGGACTTGGGGTCGTTCTTGTTTGTGATGTTACTTGTCTGTACCTTCAATGACATCTTGAACACCTGAAGGAAAAAAGGTGAGAGTCAGAAAATGGCACAAGGGAGTTACCAGAATCTTAACAAAAAGGCATGGAGAGATGGTCACACCCAATCAGCCTGGAGCACAAGAACCAGCTCCGCAGTGTCGCCAGTCACAGCTGGTGGATCCTGTCCCTGGAGAGCCTGTACGTGCCAGGGAGGGGACTCTCATCTGCCCAGGGCAAAGCTTGCCAGAAATGTTGCATTTATCGGGTTCTTGTGCTCTGGATGCAATCTGGTTGGTCTTGGCGAGCAAAATGTGATTTAAGTCAATTTTACTTCTAAATAAAAGCTTTAATAAAATTTAAGGAAAACTTTTTGCAGTCTATAATTAATTACAATTTGAGGACCAATTCTTTTTTTACACCAGTCTGCATGCAGTGCCTTAGTCCACGCTCATCTCTCAGAGCTTTTCGCTTGTGAGGAGCTCTCAGCACAGACCAGCTCTCACTGCACACAAGCACGGGCTGCTCCCTGCGCACCCACCCTTGCAGCTGCAAAGGGGCTTGGTATTTTTCTGGATGCCAGTGAGAGCTGGGTGGCAAAGAAGTGCCCTGTGTGCGGAGGAGGCTGCCCGAGGTTTGCGCCGCTCACTGCTCGCTCCTGCACTCGCACCAGGATGGGAGCGCCAGCTCCTCGCTGCATTCCCTGCAAACAGGAGGTGTCACTGTTAGCCAGGGAATCTCCAGGCCCTCACTCGGAGACGCCTTGTGAGCTGCTTCCGTGCATTTTCCAGAGCTATACGGTGCGATCCTTGCCTCACTTCGGAAGATGAGGGATGGGAAGGAACAAGGGTGGTAATTGTGTGAAACTAAATCTAGCCTTGCCGTCTATCAGGCTGCCGACTATGGTGGCTGCAGGGAAATTACAGGTGTCCAGCGACACCAATTTGATTTCCCTTCCTCTTTGCAGGAGCACCGGGAATGCTTTGGAATCACTTTATTGTGCACTGCGCGTTATTCCCCCAGGACAAGCCATCTCTGGGCTGCAGCAGGTATTTGCAGCAGCTCTGCGCATCCAAGTGCTATCCGACTGTGCGACTGTGTCTGTGCAGGTCCTGCCCCAGCTCTGCCCCACGTCTCGGAAGGTCTGTGCGCCCGTGCCCAGCCTCCAAACCCACAGCTCCTCTTTCCTCGAGTTGTGGCCAGATGCAAGCCCCGGCCATACTGGAACGTTTCCTGCTGTGCTCTTCGTGCTTACACTTGAGATCTTTAAAGAACCAAAGTCCTTATCCTGCACGGGGCTTCCGCCACAGGATGGGAAAACCCCACGGTTTGGCCTCTCTTCCCATAAAACTCTTTGTGGGGTGGAAAGCTCATTAATTTGTTAGGTTAGCCCCCCAGGTGCTGTATATCCTTCTGAAGACTACTGCTCAGCTCCTGGCTCTGGGGGTGCCCCGGCTGGCTGGTCCGTTGTATAAACTATTTTTTGCCTGCCGGTGCTTCTCTGGGTAGCCACAAGCACTAGTGTTCTGGGCTTCACCACTGCCTGCTCTGTATCTCGTTGGGTCTCACCAAGGGGATTCTCACCCTCACGCGGATGGTGTTTGCAGCCTGACCCGGGCAGATATGGAGGGTTTTAGCACTGCTTGCCGTCAGTGAGCTCCAAACAGACAAGCTGTGGCTCGTAGACCCCAGCCTTTCTAATTTTCAGAGCACAAGAACTGGACACACAGTTCCTTTACTCTTTTAAAGCCAGGCTACACTGAGCATTGAGACTGTATGGTGGGATGGTCCTCCATGGGCAGTGGCAATGGCAATGGCACAGTAAATCTGATCCATCTCCAGCCTCTATGATTCTATTAACCTACCACGGAGACAGGACACAATCTTCCTGATAAATTTGACTAGAAAAAAAAGTTAGGCATTGTCTAAATCTGGTTTGTTACATTTTTTTTCCCACTTCTACAGACAGATATTTTTATTTTACTGTTTCCAAATCAGTTTCTGGCTGAGCAAGTGTTCTTAAAAACAATGTAGAGAATGACTTCGAGATAAGATTTTTGAGGTAACCTAAGATGAACTGAATCCTCTAACCCTTGGCAAATGGGTCCCTAACTTCTTCAGGTTGCTTGAAATCCCAATCTATATAATAATATCCACATAACACTATCCATTTGTAATATACATTTTGCAGTGCTCTGTTCATTGGGGACGTGCTCTCTAAGCACAGTTCTGCTAAGGAACATAAAGCAGTCTGGAGAAGGTTCACATAGGAAACAACCTCCATTCCTCCTGGACAGGTGGAGAAACCGAGAAAAAGCTCAGGCAGGATTCCGAGTCATTTCGTCATTTTGGATACCCAGTCTGGAGGCTGCTCCAGCATGTCCCATCCTCCCTCCTAATCCCCGGGGCATCGGGATGAGCTGGCAGTGGGGAGGACTTCTGGAGGGGCTGCAAACCGTATCGAGGGTGCTTTGGTCAAGGCAATCCTGGTCTTGATCCCTTCTGTATCCATCCTGCGGTGTCAGTGATTTTGCAGGTCAGTGACACTGACTTTACACCTAGAGACTCTCAAATCCAGCTATAGCCAGGGACTGACTGTCCCTGTAGTTTTTGTTTCAGAGGAGATGGGCCCTGGCCTATGCTCTAGATGCCTATAGCCAACACCAGGCCATTTCACGCAGGCTTCCTTGGCCCACTTAGTCACCTCCCGTTGAGGAGATCCATGCCCAGTCTTTTCCTCTTTGATAGTTGCCAGAGTTTATTCAAGTCTTCAGTCATTTCTGCTGCCCCTTCTTCAGCCTCGCTCACTCCCACTCCACATCCTCTGATGAATTCTCTTCACATCAGTCTGGGTAGACTAGGAGCCCCTAGCACAACCCTTGGGTGAGCCAACCACTCCCCAACCAGCCAGCTAGATTCTCACTGCTCCAGGAGGCCACCCATCCAGATGGTGACTGCCTGACTCAGATGCCTGGATTCTTAGGGACCAGGCTAAGAGTCTTCCTGAAGTCAACACAGATCCAAAGATCTCACCAGTTGCACACAGGAAGCCATCAGGTTGCTCAGACCTCCCAGGCCAGTTGGCTGCACCCGTTCCAGAGCGATGCTCTCCCCTCTCCATCTCCGTGCTGGAGCCAGCGTGGGCAGAACTGGCTCTTGTTGCCTCCAGCACTGCAGGGTGCTGGCGATATCATTACCAGCTGTGTGTCTGCATGGCAGGGACAGCTCTGCCTCCCACAGCAGGGCTCAGCCTGGCACCAATAGCACCTGCTAGGACGTCTCTGGACATCTTTAGGACGTTGCTATCATCTGCCTCGCTCCATCTCCAGCCTGATTTCCCTGCAACAGTATCTGCTTTGGTGCACTCACCTGGACTCTGCTGGCAAAGACAAGTATTTTAATTTTTGGCTGTTGCACCAAATAAACTGAAGCATAACCCGGTCTCCTAGGCTCTCCTTCCATTCCCCTGCGGCCCTCATTGAGTTCTGCTGCTGTTCTCTCAAGGGCTGGCATAGGGAGACCTCATCCTGCTCCCAGCCCACAGGCTCCCCAACCTCTGCCAGGACAGGAACGGTGACATCTGCCAACATTTCCATCTCTGAGCAGCTGCTCATATCTACAAATGCCAACTGCATCAGCTGCTGAGTGCCTTAACCGAGCAGGAGGGGGATGGGGGTTAAGAGGATTTGGCAGGACAGAGTGTGGGGACAGAGTGTGGGGTGGAAATCACTGTGTTTCCCCCCAGATTCAATGGGCCAGTTCCTCTCAACAGCTCTGCTCAGCTCAGCTCAGCTCTGCTCGTGTCAATGGGCCTGGCTGAAATTACTTTAAGAATAAAAGAAATGCATGAAAGCAAAGAAATGCTTTGCCCTGGGAGCAGAGGACAGGGTGGACACTCAGACCACTCTTGTGCTCTTCTCGCCAGGCACCCTGTGCTCCCTTTGCACCGGGTGCTTTGGTACCCAAGGCTTTTTGTGAGACAAGCCATGAGATCCCTGTTGTACAGATTTGAAATGGGCAGCAGAGGTGGGAACCCATCGAGAACCGCTCTGAGAGCTCTGAAAAGGAGATCCCGTCACGGAATCCCAACTGTGCCCCATGGTGAGCGAGCAGCAGGCACCAAAGGGCTACCTCCAGGTCCAGGTAGATGACATCCAGGCTACCCGGAAAGGCTCGGGAGGAGGCCAACAGGACCCCTCTGTCTGCGCACCAGGCACTTGCCAAGTGCCACCTGCCCATGGGCTCCTGCCCAGGCAGAGCAGGAGCTGCAGCCTGAGGATGCTCCCAGGAATGGTGCTTCGGCAGCAGCACAACCGCTCCCAGCCTGGGGAGACTTGAGGTGTCAGCAGGGTCCTCCCCCACGGGACCAAGTGGCCTGCATGGGTCTATGAAACATGTGGCACAGGGTATTTGGGAAGCAAGTGCCAAGCGCTCATGAGTGCTCCCTGTGGAACCGCTGCTCCTCACAATGAGCAGACGCTTGGCAACTTTGGTACAAGCTGTCGGCATTTCTCCCTACCCCCTTGCACTCACATCACATCTCTTAGTGGACTCTTTATTGTAACAACTGAAAAAGGGACAGTTTAATCATCACATATTAATATTTCATACTTCATCTAATTGCATTCCAGCAGAGCACTTCACACGGGATGCAGATTAAATCCTGCGTGGTATCAATTGTGGCAGCTTATTGTTTCCTCCTGAAAAGAGCCGTGAAAAAATACAGCTCTTCAGTGCATTTTTACAAAGTAGAGCATCCTCCTGAGCCACTCTGCCTTTGATAAACCATGTAAAAGTCAGTGGGAGTCCTGGTTTGAGCTGGAAATCTTGGTGATATGTCTGATTAGAAAAATATATACAGCCAAGACACATACCCTGGTTATACATTAGCAATCTAATAACTATGACTGTCCTCATCAGATGCATTTGCACAGTTATTAATTTACCTTTCAGCACCCAATCCAGGACTGCAGCAAGCCAGGTCTGGTTGAAAAGGGAAAAAGAAAGACAAAATGCAATTAGGGCTAAGAGAGATGAACAAATGAAAGGAGACTTTCATCTGTTGACCTCAAAGAGCATAAAGGAGAGATCAGTATGATCTGGCCAGCTTTCAGGAGGAGACGAGATGACCACCTGAGGCAAATGCCATGGCCCAGACCACTGCCAAGCTGGAAGCCCCTTCCACCCATCTGGCACCAGGCCCCTGCTGGTGACAAACGAGTTCAAAATCAGTCATCGCAAATAACCCCCAAAACGTGGTGAAATTTTCAGAAGTTAACACATTTTTCACATAGAAACACAGAGAATGGTTGAGGTTGGCAAGGACCTCTTGAGAAAATCCAGTCCAACCCCTGCTCCAGCAGGGACACCCAGGGCAAGGGCAGAGGATCACACCCAGGAGGGCTCTGACCATTTCTAGGGAAGGAGCCTCCACAGCCTCTCTGTGCTGCCTGTTCCAGGGCTCTAGCACCTTAACAGTAAAAAATTCTTCCTCACATGCAGATGGAACTTCCTGTGCTTTAATTTGCACCCATTACCCATTGTCCTGTCGTTGGCCACCACTGAGAAGAGTTTGGCCCTATCCTCTTTACATACCCAGGCACAATTATTTGTGACAGTTGATAAGATCTCCTCTCACTCTTCTCCATGCTAAACTGGCCCAGCTCGCTTAGTCTTTCCTCATAAGATAGATGTTCTAGTTCCTTCATCACCTTTGTTGGTCCACGCTGGCCCCTCTCTAGAAGTTCTACGCTCCTCTTGTCCTGGGGAGCCCACAATATTTCTGCCCCCAATACTCCATGTGTGGCCTTAGCAGAGCTGGGCAAAGGGGTAGGATCCCCTCCCTGCCCTGCTGGCAACGCTCCTCCTGCTGCAACCAGTAGCCCTTTGGCCTTCTTGGCAACAAGGGCCCATTGCTGCCTCGTGGGGAACATGGTGTCAACGAGGACTCCCAAATCCCTCTTCACGGAACTGCTTTCCAGCAGGTCAACCCCTAATCTGTGCTGGTGCCTGGGGTTATTCCTGCCCAGGGGCAGAACCCTGCACTTGCCCTTGCTGAACCTCATGAGGGCTCTGCCCAACTCTCCAAACTGTCTCACTCCCTTTTCTCTTTCGTTCTTGCTGCCTTTCATTTCCTTGCACATCCTTCCTTTCCTATTTCTCTTCCTCTTTCTTCATCTACCTTCCTGCCTTCCTACCTTTCCTGCCTGCTTTCTCTTTTCTTTCTCTCTCTTTCTCTCCCTCCCTCCATTCCCTCCTTCCTTCCTTCCTTCCTTCCTTTCTTGCTTCCTTTCCTCCTTGCTCCTCACTTCATTTGCCTCTTCAGGGCCTGGCTGAAACACGGGTGAATCTCTCTCTGAGACTCTCTGACTTTGCACCCAGACTCTGGGCTGGAGCAGATAGTGCTGGGACAAATCCTTCTCACAGGAAGGTATCCCTGACTTCCTGCGATCCCGATGTTCATTCAATTTAAATCCTGTCTGTCCTGGCAGGATTTGGTGGACGACACCTCCCAGTTCCTACAGCTTCAACATCTTGGTGGCTACACCTCAACATCCCAGGAAGAAGAAAAACTATCGCAGGTACATGCACAGTGTTATTAGCCTTCCTATAACTTGAAAATTTTATAATCAGGTTAACAAAGTTCCTGCATGGGAGATGTTCAATTTACCTTTCTTGACTGCTGATATTGGATTAAAAGGAAGCTGTACTTTGTCACCACAGGGAAGATTTTTTTTTTTAACTCCTAGCAGAAGAGTTTAATTTCTTTAATGCTTTTGTAAATTCCTGTTTGCTTGCACGTCAGAGCATGTTGCATTTAGCACCATAAGCTCTGTGGCTTATTTTTATGCCTCTTGCACTGAGCTGGGTTCCCTTTCTCCTCTAGGGAAGAGTGTGTGTCCCATGGCGCTGCTCCTTGGGACCCTACAGGGTCTCCCTGCCTGCAGGGACCAGAGTGACCCGTTAATGCGGGATCTCCCTTCCCTGTCCTGCAACCCGGCTCCACCTGGATCCCGGCCTGCAGCTCCCTCAGGATTTAACAACCAATTAAACACGTCACAGGGGACACGAGCGCCTGCAGGCACAGCGCCAGGGGCACTGATGACACCCCCTGCCACCAGCTATCGCAGCCCACCAGGATGCCTACCGCCCAGAGCAGCTCCGCTGGGAACGGCACTGAGGTCCCTGCTGCCGTTAATGTTCAGGAATCCCTTAAAGAATATTGATATTCAATTCGCAGGAGCCCGAGGCCAGAGCTGGTTCACTTGATAAGCTATTTTTCCTCCCTGCTTTAAGTGCCTTGCTGCACAGATTAGCTGTTTAATTGAGAGCCAGGTGTCTGGAAACCCCAGGGGCCTTAGAACTGTCAAAGAAGAAGAAGAAGCAAAAAACCAGCAGCCACTGCCGCTTTCTTTCTGCAGCAAGCTCCCTGCTTCCGTGTGGAGGCAGCATGTGGTCCAGCTGCTATTCCCCTCTTATCAGGGTTGTTCACAAATGGCAAATGCAGTTTTTCATCCTGTACCTGCCTCCACTCAGCAACAAGTTTTTCCAACTCAGAAAGTCCAACTTTTCCCCATTGCAACAGGAAACTCCACTCTCAAGAGGAGGCATCCGTAGAGAAGGCTGAGCTGCAGACAGACCCCGAGAAGCTGTGCAGGGACCAGTGCTGGTCCAGGTGGACATGAGGCTGCCCTGAGGACATGCACCCATGAGGGGAGTCCAGGACAGGGTGACACACATATTCCTGACACCTTCTTCCCACAGCACCTGGAAAATGGAACTTTGCAAGTGCTGCTCTTCAGGCCCACACGGCCAGCCCTTCCCAGGCAGTGCCGCTGATGGAGTTACGGTCCCCAGTGCAGCTGATGAATCCACCCCTCCACTCACTCCCCGAAGGAACCCTGCCCTATGTAGCTACACTAGCATTTGCTTTATCCATCTCTCATATTCCTGCAAAGGATAAAGCTCAGTTCTGCCCTGCATCACCACCTCCTCCTTTCATCCCATACATCTGCACATCTCTCCTGCCACTCACTTACACAGAGGTAGAACATGAGGGAGGACCTGGAACTTGTCCTTGCACAAATGAGCTGATGAGGCTGTTGTACAACAAGGTCTGAACACGCAGGCTCATGACTCTGTGATTTCTTAATAAAACCATCATTTTATTCATAATTTTTATTTCTATTTACGTTTTCCTATTTATTATTATATTATTCTATTTTTATTTCTATTTATGTCTTTTTATTGGAAAAAAAAGCAGTCTAAAAAGAAACACGGTCAGCTACAAGACAGAGGACTTGAACATCATTGGCATGGAAATGCACACACATCTGAAGCCAAATGCTCTGCTACCAGCGGTGCCAATCATCTTGCCCCCAGAGCTGTGAGTAATTGCTAGTGAGTCCCCAAACACCAGCGCCGAGGTCCAGAGCAGTAGTTTAATAACCAACACAAACCCTGCAATCCTTTTTAATAACTTTGGGGTCCCCAACAACTCCTCTAAAGAAACCTGGAGGGTCTCAGTTCTTTTTTTCCTAGACATCAGAGAGACCCTTTTCACTGTTGTGTGCTTTGATAAATAGAATCATCTGCTAGTAAACCCGTCCTGGGATTTTCCAGGGAAAATGGCATTGATTCTCCCAAAAGTCCCACAGAGAGCGTGCTAGGGGAGCAGAAAGTTATTAAAAAAACGCAGGGGCAAACGAAGATATTACAATTACTGAACTAGTTCTGGGAAAGCAGGTCTGTCTTCTGGGGAAAGTCCATGAGCCTGAGGAAGCTGGAAGGAACGTGGGGTCCAGCTCAGCGTACTGGATGCCCAACCACCCTGCCAGGAAGCTGAGGGTTCCCTTTGCAAACTGCAAAGACAATGAGAATCTTCAGGACAAAAGGGGACCTGATCTGCTGTCCTTGGGCCTGGTGGCCTCTTTGAACCTTCACAGCTGCTGGGGCAGCACTATCCATCTGCTTGGGGTATCCATCTGCTGGGGACTTGGCTTTCTCCTTCTGAGTGTGCAGACTCTGCAGGCTGGGTCTGACGGGGCAGGATTGGATTCAGGCCTGTTCCCATCCTGCACATTATATTTTCCTTAGGCTGGAGTGGTGTTAAGACACAGCATTGTGCTATAATACCACTAAGGAAGGGTGCTGGCCTGTGATGACATGCTTGGTGAGCATCGCCATCGCCCAGGGTTGCAGGAAAACACCCAGCCACAGCATTTTATCCATTGCAATTTCTTCTTTGGTCCCTCTGCCCCCATAGCTCTCACGGCTCCTCAGAGCTGCTACAATAACTACACCCCTGCTCATGCCACGTCCCTCAGAAACGCCGGGGTGTCTGTGGCATCCCTGCAAAGATGGTGTCTCCATCCACGCTCAGCTCCAGCCCTGGCTGGGGGAGGTCACTGGAAATCCCTGGAAACCCTGAGGGCCGCCAGCTAAGAGCGAGTTTGGAGACCCCCATGGAGAGCCTGCAACCAAGCAGTGGTTTGGGGCAGAGAGAAGGGTACAGCAGAGTGAATGGAATGAGCTTCTCTCTGCTCCTGCTTCAGCTGACTATCTCCCTATGCAGACAGCATCACGCATGCCCTTTTGTTAATTTTTAATTAAAACAAGTCATTTTTGAACTGGAGACATCTTGCCAAGCCTTTGAAAACCTGGCCCTGATTTAAATTACACTGTAGCTAATAAATACTTCATAAAGGGACAATAAATAATCAATAGCTGCTTTAATAACTATTTAATCATCTGTTAAAGGTATAATGGTTACACAGTCTATCAGGTCAGCATAGAGTTTATAGCTGCGGCTCATAACCATCTGTCCTACACGTTATTCATGTCTACAGAAGGCTTAAAAATCTATTAGTTATAGTCTTAAATCCTGCTCATTAAGTGTGATAAAAAGATGACCTGTGGCTTGAAACAGGGTTAGCCGGTCCAAGCTCAGCTCAGCAGAGGGAGCATTTTTACAGGGTTGTTGTAGCTGTCCCATTGCCTTAATAAAGCCAAGACCCCTCTTTGACTCAAGCACTCCAAGGTGTCCAAAAGCTTCTCCAGGCTCCTACCAGATCAAAGTGACAGCAAGGAGAACCCCTGCACTCAGCCCTGCTTGTCCAGCCCTGCATCGCCGCTCTTTGTGATGGTACAGCTGAACCCTAAATGCACTAAATAGGACTGTCCTCAAAGTGGGCTCAAGGCTGGATTACAGCCTTGTAGGGTTACGCTGGGGCTTCAAGATCCATGTAAATAACTCTGCATTATAATACGAGAAGAATCCTTGTGGCCTATGGGCCCATGATCAACCTTATGGTAGAGCAAGAATCAGGATATCTTCTGAAGCCTCAGTGGATCTGGTGTTAGATCTGTGAGAGCTCCAAAGCAGTCTCTATCTAACTGAACATGGGTAAGGCATATTGACTACCCATCCATAGCGATCCTTCCAGAGCTCTACTTACTCCATTAAAATATATGTATTTTTTTAAACGAAGGTATTTTTTCTACTTAAAAAGATCATCCTTTGATCTAGAATATGCAACAAGTAGGCTTCTCAGGCACCTCTGCTTCTAATCGTCTTGGAAATCTCTTGTGAATGGACTAACATGCTTTTTGACAGAGGCAAAATAAATTTTAAAGGTCAACTGAATCAGATAAGCCCTGGATGGCAGCACCTGCAGATGCAGAACTCCAAGGATAACATGTAGGTTATGCTGGAGAATAGTAACAAATATTTGGAGGGAAGAATCTTTAAAAGGAAAAAAAAAAAAGAAAGAAAGAAAGAAAAGGAAAAGGAAATAGCAATTAAACCGAATGTCATCTGTAATCCCACTGGTGCAAAAGCTGATGATTGCCTACTGAGAGCTATGGACAAGGCTACATGTATTAATCTAATTAAAGGCTTTTGTTAGAGGTGTCTGAAGTTAACTCATTAGTGTGTTTTTGAGATGCTCAATAATGACTGGCCATGACTAATTTCTGGAGAATTATTGTTTAATTCTTTATCATTCACATCCTAATGGGAAAACATGATGTTTTCCATTCCCCACTCTGCAGCTCTCACAGAGCGCAGACAGCCTCATCAGCAGCCTACTGGCTTGACTTTAATGAGCAACCTTCCCCCACAAGCTCAAACGTTGTTTTAGCAGCAGATGATTTATTTAGAAGAACGGTGTCTTTAGCAAGTGAACTTTCGGGGAACTTTCGCAGCTCTTTACTGAGCTTGGCTGGAGGTTCTTCTACCTTCCTGAATGCAGGGGTGAGGAAATAGAGTGGAGGTTGAAAGGATCTCCTGGCTTGGGCATGCAAAAGCTCTGGCTGGGTCTGTGACTCTCGTGTTTGCTTCCCAAGATGAGTCTTTCTGCTCCCGGCGAGGGACCACAGCTTTGGTGCTGGAGGGACTTCTCAGGATGAGTGACACGTCCTTGCTCCTCTATGGCCTTAGACCATCTGGCTAGATCTTAGGATGACCTCAAGAGCCCAAGATCCACTGTCGCCCTAGGAAGACCATGTCCTGCCCTATACAGCCCAGTGTTGACCTCTGATGTCTTCCCATTTGCCCCTGGACCCCACGTTCCCCATTCTGGAGCAGAGACGCCTCATCTATGGCCACAGAAGAGGGTGACACCTGGGTGAAGAGTTTGCCACTCCTGGTTTCCATTCTTGCCCTGCCACATACCCAGCCACGGGCTCAGCCTGCCCTCCTCAAGGTCCACAGTTCCCCCTTGCCACACATCCTGTGGTTAAAGCCAGATTATTTTCTCCATAAAAATAACAAATCCTGCTTCCTGCCTATGGGCCTTTGCCTCTCCACAAGGAGAGTTTTTCAGGAGGACAGTTTTTCAGGAAGGACAGTTTTTCAGGAGGGCAACCATGCTCCTGCATGACACGCTCCATCTCTGCATCGTCTGCCCGGTGCTGTGGGTGCCGGTGAGTGAGGCCATCTGCCTCCAGACTCAGCTGGCCTTGAGGCAGGTCAAGCTGGAGATGAAGGCAACGTGTCTGTTGCTCCAATTCTGCTCTAATTCAAGCACATCCTGCCATTGGTAGATTCTCTACTTTATCCCTTGACTGTGTAGCGATTTAGGACTCCATGGACTCTCCGGGCTCCCTACACTCATACTTGGCCACCTCTTCTCCATGGAGAGTATCTTCTTTTCCTTTGCAGGAACAAGTTTCCACAGAGGGAGTTAAAGACACAGGCCCCTTTCTTAGTAATACAGAAAGATTAGTAATCCATCACTGTTTGTTGATTATGGTCATTCTTTCCTGTAAATGAAATTTAAAAGCCATTAAAAGATTTGTCAGCTGTGACTTATGAGCCCTTCTTGCTGGAGGGAAGTGAATCAGTGACAAATGCCCTCCATCACTCTATCATCTTTTATGTGCAGAAGTCGCAGCGTTCCAATTACTGGGGACCCACTGGATCCACAGAGGAAAAGCAGCTCCAATATCCTATGCAGCTGCCGTGACCATTAGTCAGAACTAGTGGCTTCGCAGCCCATGGCATCAGACTTAGGGCAAGCTGTAATCACTAACACGCTGTTCCTACACGCTGCTGTCTCGACATTCACCAGGCCTCGTCCCCACTGCGGGGATGTGGAGCAGTTCCCGGGGAACCAAGCAGGAGAAGGCACTGAGGGTTGGAGGATCTGAGGGCTAGAGTCCATCACAGCATATTCCACCTACTGCAGCTGCTTATCGTCAAAGGCTGCCCCTCAAACGCAGCCATGCAGGGGTACAGTTTCCCCACAGCACCTTGGCACCCAAGCCCAATTACTGATCCTAAATAACCCCGGGAAGCCAGAGCTGCGCTGCTCTTCCCAGAGCCACAGCCTGGGAAGCTCAGGAAGGGCAGGCACTAGACACTGCCCACTCACCACCCGCCTGCGCGATATAGAAGGAACACTGCAAAGATTCCTGCTAACGCAGCAGCTTATTGAGTCAATTAACTTACATTTAATGCCAATTTGGCCCTCATCACACTTAACCTCCTCCATGGGAAGGGTAATGGTCCATGGAATTTTATTGCCTAATTGGCTTTAATTTGTTGGGCATGGTGGAGGGAGTATTCACAATAGCAAAACTTGTTTTCCCAGGCAACAAAATTTATCTCCAGCCTTGAGTAGAAGGAAGGGAAGTGTTGCTTGAATACCCATAGGGTGCCTGGCTTCTAGGTCAAGGCCAGGCTGCCACACATAGCTCCCTGCACATGAGGTTTGGTTATCTCTCTTTCCCATTCCATGACTATACACAGCAGCAGGCAGGTGTCCATTCTGTCTCTCTAAAACCTCAACAAAGCAGATTTTTTATCAGCAAAACTTGCTGTTTGAGGCTGTGTCTGCAAGGAGCTGAACAACACCCATCCACCTCCCTTTAGGGGCTCCCTGGAGCCAGCACGACTTCCCGTTGCCGTTTGCCCTCCTTGCTTCACGTGGCATGTTTGACTATCACAAGAACTCTGAGCAGAAACAGATTTGTCTGGATGTGACTGCTCCACAATTACTCATTTTAACAGTAGCAGTCATTGGAAAAGCAAGAGAAGAAGAATGATTTTGTTTTCCTAACCTTGAGTTCCCCCTGCCCTGCTTGGACGAGTTTGCCTGCATTATTTTCATCTCCCAGGAACGCAGCCACCGCACTGCTCCTACAGTAGAGCACACCATGCATTTCCCACATGTGCTGAACGGTTGGTCTCAGCACCCTGGGCTTGTTCTAGTGAGATGGCGCATGAAAACTCCCTAGGGAAAATGCTAGTGATCCTCACAGATAACCCCGGGTGACTGACCCACACTTCGGTGCGGTTCATCTGGACGCACTCCGGTTAACGCATCGGTCAGTGCTCATCTGGAAATGCTAAATGAGCCGGGTGCAGATTGTGCTGCTCTGCCCCACTGGGCATCCTGCAGCACAGCAAAGCCCACGGCCTCGCTCTGCTGGCAGGCGCAGAGCACAGCCCGGAGCCCTGGCTCCTTGATGAGCTGCACTTTACACAGCTAAGTGGGAAATTCAAGTTGCTCTGTGAAACTTTCACGCCATAACGCTGCAGAGTTACAGCCACTGCCTTCCCCTTCTGCCTTGCTGGCTGACACAAACCCTGTGTTGCAGGCAAGAACCAGAGGACATGGGCAGTGATGCACCCACACCCATACCGCAGCTGAGCCCTCAAGACACGGCTTTGGGAAAGCCTGATTCTAAAAGAGGCAAGAAGGTAGCTTTATATTTTTACACATTTGTACTTTAGAGAGTAGTCCAAAACATGTCAGCACCTCTCCTCAGCATGTAGTTATTCCTTGAGCACCGAGTACTGCAGAGTGTCCTCAGTGACTTAACCAGTGGTGGAGAAAGCAAGGAATTCCTGTTGTTTCCCAGAACCCCATCCATCCCAGAGACTTTTGATTTCAATACGTCAAAGATGTTTTATTTGCAAATGGAATGGATAATGGCAAAAGGGTGGAACTTGCTATTCACATGCATGTCTATATTGTGAACCCACTTCAGTGTTCAGTTTAAAAAAACCCAAATCCTTTAAACCCACACTGAGGAGGAAGGTGAGGAAGGAAACACTGGCTCCCTAGGGCAAGGACTTTCTTGATCAGCTCATGCAAGGAAGGTGGTTTCTATGAGCTTGCACAAGTTTTCTTTGGGTTTCTGGAGAAGGCAGGTGGCCTCGGTGAGCTCTTCACAAGGGCCATGTACAAAAGAGGGGTCTGGAACAGCATTTCAGTGCAAGGACACTTGGGGACAGCCCCAGCTATGCTGTTTTGAAGCATCAGGAGAACATCACCAATGAAACCACGGCAGGCCCTGTCCTACTCTCACTGACCATCCTGTCATGATCCTTTGCAATGAATTCAGTGTGAGTAGGGCTGCACTACAGACATGAAGGATGAAAAGATGACTTGCTATCTGATACCTGCACTTTATGGGGCTTCAGGTCAGGTTTATGACGTTAGATCATCCAAAACACCTTTTTCCATCACAGCAAGAATTCATAAGCAGCAGTTTTACCTTTCAGACTCTGCAGGGGCTGTTTTCCAACACACTATCTCTTGACCAGTGAGCACAGGGAAGCAAATGTCATGCAGTCTCTTCCCCTGAGGGTATTTAATTTCTTAATTTGCCCATGTGGCTCAGATGCTCCTTGTCTCTTTAGCTGGTTGCCTGTCCCTGAGGCTGGCTAAAGCTGGGAAGAGGTAGACATGTAGGGCAGGCAGGGCTCTGTACTGAGGGTCCCGAGCAAACTTATCTGAGGAGGAAGGAAAAACTGCACCCTTGGAAGCATCCACGAGAAACACTTTACATTGGAAACAGGGAGGATTCCTCTTTCTTACACTAACTTCATAATATCATATTATGAAGATCTGTTCACGGTTGCAAATCGTGATGAAAGGCAATCTATAAACACAAATGATGACAGTGATGTCGTCTATATATAATGCCAGTAAGATAAATTAATGCCAGTCAGCACACATCTATGGAAAACTGGGCTTGTCAAAGCAGCAAGATCATTTTATGATAAGATCACAAGTTTAGTGCACAGAGGTAATAATAGTATTGATATGATGCATTTAGACTTCTTTAAGATGTGACATGTTTTGATTAAGAAATCTGAAGAGTAAAAAAATCAACTTGGATCAAAACCCCAATGAGCTGAGAGGACTCAAAATGGAACCTCTGCAGATGCTCCCATGGTCTCAGCAGACATAGGTTTGTCCCCATGCTGCTTTCTGTGTCTATTCATGGCTTACAGGAAGACATGAAACCATCACTGGTGCTCTCTGCTGGGGACACAGAGCTGGGGACGCAGAGAACAAAGAAGAGAATGGGTAAAGCCGTGAGAGATTGGACTTTGGATGTGATACCCAGGACAGAGCAGGTGGGCTACGCTCCAGGGTGAGGCAGTGGGAAGCAGAAGCTGTAAAAAGGCTTGAGTTTAGCGTGGGAAATTACCTGGACCCAAAATGGCTTATGAAGTCCTGGCTTGTGTGGAGCAAGCAAAGGCAAGAGGAGGCGTGAAAAATGATGCCATTGGCTCTGGTAGATCTATTCCTGGCCAAAATTCAGGGATTACAATTTAAAGAAAACATAAGGGTCATAAGAACTATTTAAGGACTGGAAAACAAGATTTTTTACTGTGAGATCCAAGGAACAAAACCTCTGTAGCTTGACAAAAAGTTGTATGGTGACTTGATCATGGCCTGCAGGTGCCATTGAGTGGAAACTGATAAGGGAATTTATCTATCTGCTGAGCAAAAATGTGACAGCACCCAACAATGGGAGTTGAAGCTTGAAAAACTCAGATTATAAATAAAATACAAATGCTTAACACTGAGGGTAACTAGTCTGGCAGCCTGCTTGTTTTGATAGAGCAACATTTTTAAAGCAAGATGGATTTTTTTTAAAAAGAATTGTCATAATTTAAATGTTAGTTAAATATGGAATTCAAGGCAGTCACAGGGCCTGATTTATGTGGGTGGTCAGTTTAAAGGATGATTCGATTTAATAAATTTATTCAGCACCATATTATACTCGACTGTTCATCATCTTGCGTGTGTCTCCCGCCTGGATTTCCCTGCCGGAGGGTTTCTCCTCTTTTTGCCACCACCAGGACCTGCTGACAGGAGCTGGAGGCAACAGGTTGCCCTGCTGATTGAATCTAACCTGAAAGAGCAGACCAGAAATGTACTGCAAACACATATTGCCCAGGCTGTGGTTTCATTGTGTGGCCACTGCTGAAGGCCACCCAGCTGCCTGGGCTGGCAACAGTCAGCTTGAGTCTAGCAAAGAGCAGCTCTGGCCTCCAGGGAATTCTGCTGGAGCAAGAACTGCAGATTCGGCACGCTGGCTCCTGACAGCACTCCTGAGGGACTGCCAGGTGGGCTGGCTGGGACATTCCCTTCATCAGACTGTCCTGACAGGCTACGTTGCAGGTGACATGCCAGGGGAATGAAGATGACAAGGAAACACGAGAGAGCCGCTGGGGGACAAGGAATGGATGGCGTGATGGGGTCGTGGCTGTCCATCACCACGTGCTGTCGGGCAGGTTACAAACTGCAGCCTGCCTGACGCTTTCTCCAGCAAGGAGCCATCCCTCGTGGCCTGTAGGACATGCAGGCTGGGAGGCTTTGAGGTCCCAGGGGGAAATGAGCATGGAAGTGAAGCAGCGGCAGAGGAGAGCAGCAAGCTCGAGGCGGTGCTTTATTGCCCTGGGTAGCCTGATCTGCTTCCACACCTGGATACCACCTTTTGAGTCAGGAACAAGCTCAGCTGGGACTCTGCTGTTCCTCCGTGCGGCCTCCTGCCATGCCTGCCTGACTTCTTGCCCCACGGCTGCTGCAGCCAAGGCTTTCCCAGCTATCTCTCTCCACCATCTCCCATATTCAACTAGTCCTTCCTGTTGTTGAGTAACAAGTCCAGCTCTCCTGTCCTGCCAGGTGACCCTCACCAGTCTCTTTGCAAAACCTCCAAGCGAGAAGTAGACCTCTGGGGACAGCAGGTTACATCAGCAGATGGGATCTCTGCTCCAGGAGGGAGTCTCCAGTGACTGTCACCCCTGGCTTTGGCTGTCATCCCTGGTGACACTCCTGTCCCCCCTAGTCTGGGCCCAGTGCTTGGTTCGGACTAACCGGCTTTGGCCTCCTCTGGGTGTCTCATCTGCTATTAGGGCACTAAATCGACTTCAGGGATTGTCCAGAAAGAGTCCAGAAAGAAACAGTATCTTGCAAGACAGCAAGGAATCATGTCGATGGCACTACGCTGGACCCCACTAGCACTCACCTACTCCTATCACATTTTTGCTAGTGATCTCAGCGGGACAGCAGCACTTCAGCTGCATCGAGGAGCAGTCTCTGGGTTTGCATGCAAAATGGTAACAGCTTGTAAGCTGGGAAAGGCTCACCCAGAAGCAGCAAGCTCCATTCACGCAGCTACGTTTAAACTCACGGCACAAAGCCCAGCAGAGCCCAGACAAGCTCTAAACCATCCCTCTTGACTGCCCAAGCAAATGGACTCGGCGTTCACGCAGACACATGTAATGTCCTAGATGCCAGGCAATCACCAACATCTGGCAGCAAGACCCACATCTGCGCATCTGTTTCACATGTGTGCCTTCACCTGTGCACTGTGATATACAGATAGAAACCTAGTGCAGCCTCAGTAAAACTGGGACCTCAGAGCTGTGCTCTAGCCCTAACACACCACAGGAGTCTCCTTTCCTCTCCTCTGGCAACCAGTTTTAGTGACTGTCTCCCCAGATCCAGACTGAACGGAGGATGTGTGTGGTAAAGGTTCCTACCTTAGAACATGAATGAAAATGTACATTTAGTTTCAAAGGCAGTTGAAAGCATCTTTTGAACATCTTTTAAACAGGAATGCCTGGACTTAAAGTGATATTTAACACTCAATCACTGGTAGATTGTAAGGGTCTAGGTAAAGTGATAAAAAATATTCAATAAAACACCTCTGAAATCCCACCATCCACTCTATTTAATGCACCAGTTCAAGCTCTTTGGGACTGCACTGTAGCTCATGGAGGAGCAGACGGGCAAATAAAGGTATAAATTGGTACAGATATAAAATTAAAGGCCACCCCAAATGTGCTGGTACAGAGATGGATGGAACTCCCAAAAGGAGGCAGAGGAAAGGGGAAGGTGGCCGAGTAGGGTTAGGTGACCTCTACAACTCCACCCTGGCTGCACGCTGGCAGCACGCTGAGGGAGCAATCCCCCTCTCTCAACTGGCTTCCCACTCAGGAAGACACTGTCAGTTGCCAGCATCGGGCACTGCCGTTCCTCCCTCACAGTTGACGTGGCTAATGCGGCCCTGTTGCGCTCCACGGAGCAAGGGGCTCTACACAGGAATTTGGTGAGCTCTCCCCTCTGCACAGCTCCCTGCTGCCCAGGCATCTCCTCACTGAGAGGAAGATTAAAGGCATTAGAAGCTCACAAATGATAAAGCAGTGAGGTGAAAGCCTTCAGAGAATACCAAAGTCTTAATTTATGTGAGACATTTAAAAAATGAATGGACTGAGGATTTTTTTCCCAAAGGGAGGTTACGAGAATTTACTCTGAAGCAGGGTTATTTGACCAGTAAAACGGTTTGCTCATCCCTGTGAAAGCACTAATGTATATTTTATATGGTGCAGAGACCTGCTGCACCTCTCACATACTCATGTACAAACTGGGTGGAAAGGGTGAACGGGGTTTGTAGGATGAGAAGAGAAGATGGTCTTAAGCACACATTTGAGTGAAACACTTAAGATTTAAGCTGGGAAGCGGTTTCCAGATGAGCAGTCCATTGACTACAAATTACATTTTCAAGTAGGCTGAAAATTACTCCCAAAGTGTGCAAAAAATCCCATTGGAGAAAAAAAAAAAAAAAAAAAAAAAGCTCTTGTAGAAGCCATAGAAGTGCAGAAATCTTGTTTTCTACAGATTTTTAGACATCTCAGTTGACCAAGCAGGGCACCACACCAGCATCTTCCTTTTCCATCACTTCTTCTCCTCTCTAGCAGTGCCCCTAGGAGTGTCTGGCCTATTTCCTTCTCTATCTGTAGGCTACCCAGCTGCTCGGGCCAGTTAAGCATCGAGTACTGATTAAAATAACAGTTTATTGGGCCTGTAAAAGCAATGGGAGCAAAAGTCAGGGAAGGCTCTCCAAAGTAGGTTTACAAGTCAAAAATATGTCTTTCCATTTCCATTCCTCCCAGCTACAAATCTGTCAAAACAGGCTGGATCGTCCCTTCCAACCTTAAGCATTCTGTGATTCTGTGATTGCTGAACAGACTGGAAAATCCATGCCTGGCTACAGGCTTCTGGGAAGTGTCATCCGAAGGCCTGATGCTACAGGTTCCTCCTTGGCCCTGAATGCAGCTCTTGCAGGACAAGATATTCCAGCACCAGTGGCCTTCCCTGCTGGCTGGTTCAAGCAGGATTTTCTTTTCTTTTTTCCCCTCCTCTTTGTGCTCCATGGGGACATGGGTCACGGCAGGGCAGCAGTTGCATGACATGTCTCTCCAGTGAAAGCCTCCTAGGTCTCCAACACTCTCCATAGATGATGCACAGCTACAGTGTTCAGAAGAATATCAAAAACGGGAAGCCCCAGCGCAGAATGGGACTCCCTGCTTGAACCCTTGTCTCAGCGAGGAGCCAGTCCAACAGGGCACCCATCCCTGCAGGGCTCTGCTCTGCTCAGGTAGTTCAGTGCCAAGGTGCTGAGGGTGCTAACAGCAGCCCTGCACTGTGCCCTGGAGCAGGGGAGCTGCTGGGGGTTTGCTGGGTGCCCCATCACGCTGGGCACACCACCAAGGAGCACACAGTTTGCTGCTCTTTCGACAAGATAAACAAAGGCTATAAGAGGGGAATTAATATATACAGAGCTATGGGTACTTAATTTCCTGCAGATTACTCCCTCTTGCCCTCTCAAGTCAACAGGGCAGAGCAGGAACATGATGCCCACACACACTAGAGAGTCCAACTCCCTGCTGTGAGATGCGCAGTAGGTGGGAAGCTGAGATAGCCATGACCTGCAGGCAGTTCCCCTAATGGAAGCAATTTCCTGAGCGACAGCAGGAAGGCGAAGCTGAGCCAGGGCCTGCTGGGTCCCACACGGCTGGGCAGAGCACAGGGTAAGGAAGGGCATCAAACCCCTCACAAGCCCTGGAGCTCCTCTGGATTACACCAACGGCTGGATCGGGGCAGATGTGCTAGAGCCAAACAAAAGTCCTTTCTGAACGTGTTCTGATATGAGTCCGAAGCTCTATACAACCTTCCTCTCCCAGAACACAAGAGACTTGGAGTGAACCTACTTCTGCCTCTAGTAAAACACATCCAGAGATACTTGGTGCAGGGAAAGCGAAGGGAAGGGATAATCATGCGAGTCAGCAACAGAGAAGGATTTGGCTTTCCTAACGAATTTAGGAGTATTTCTGAATGGCTGACAAACTGAGATCACAGAAATGTTTGTTTGCTGACACAGGATGTATTTTTTAAACGCGAACACAGTCAGATTGCAGTTGGTGGTGGTTTGAACAGCAATAGGGACCTGATGTAGCAGAACATCTTCAAAACTTTCCAGGCTTTGGGTGAGATTTACTGAGCGCTGGGTTTGGGTAGTATTTATTGCGGAGCAGAGGCAGTGGCAAACCTCGAGATTGTACAATGCAAAAAGGGAGGCAGCATGATCCATCAGGGAGGAAAAGCAAGTCAACTTATTTGCTTTCTGCAATTCCACTTACAGCCGAGAAAAATGAGCCATTGCCACAGAAATTATGTGTGACAGGGAAGGGCAAACCGCTCTAATCGAAACAGCAGCAGCTCGGATAACTCCTGGGGGAACTCGGCCACAGGTACCTCACGCCGTTTGCCCGTTGCAGGACAGCAGGTCCAGACGGTGGCACAGCACAGTGTCACCTCTCTGCTGTGATGCCAAGGGAAGGCAGCGCAGGGCCAGCGCGGGGAGCAGCCTGGAGCAGAGTCTGCAGCGCTGAGACATCCTGGCCCCCTGGTACAAAGCCAGATCAACTCGATTGAAGCCACAACTTAATCAATGAGAAACGGAGACCTCTGCAATGCCAGAGAGGTAAGGCAGAGGAAGAGAGTGGCGAGAAAATAAAAAAGCACCGAAAAGATAATAACGCAAGCCATTGAGAACGACAAGCTCTCAGAAATCCTTCACATCTTTCCTGAAGAAAAACCTTTCATGTGGTTTCCCAATTCACTGTTTATTTTGCTCAAGTGAAATGTGAACCTTGGGGTCAAAAGCTTTGCATTCAGACTCCTCTCAGGTTTGCTGATTCTAAGCAGCAAACTGCTTTCTGTCATTATTTTACCAAAGATTAAACCCCAGACCCAGAGAGTTTTCTTTCTTTTTTTTTTTTTTTTTAATTTTTGTGGCGGATAGAGAACCCTGGACTGATAAGGACTTATTGGAGAGATAGATTCACCTAGCAGATTAGCAGATAACCTGAGAAAAGTCCAGATTTTTATCCAAATGAGACAACAAAGGCACAGGCACCACCTGAGTCTAAACCAGAGCCTTTGGAAAGGTCAAAGTGATTTCTGTGCTGCAATTTGTCTATTTTTTGAGCTTCAGATATTCCAAAAAACAGTTGGAACTTAAGCTTATTTCATTTCCCCTGCACAGGGTGAAGTACCAAGCAGACCACCCTTTAGAAGATTTTCCTATAGCAAACACTCTTTGATGCTTTCCCTTTGTTCATGAACCTGGAGTTGGGTACCTATTTTCTTTCATCACCTTAGCCTCTGGGTTTTTTCTTAAAACCTGCAAGGCACACAAATTTTCAAGCTTTCATCACTACGACTTTTTTAAAAGTTCACAAATGATGTCCCTGTAAGAACTGGTGGTTTAAGAAAGCAGACTGAGGCCCATGGTGAAAAGCCAGGGGTTGACAAACCTGCAGGAGACGGCGGCATGGCCCATTCCCTTCCTTTAGGGAATTTAGAACTAAAAATATTCATAACAAACCTTACCTCTAGTAGAATGTCATTATTTAAAATCCCCTTAAACATACAATTTTAATAAAAATATGAAAATACTGCTGATACAAGAAAAGGGCACCTAGTTCTGCCAATCTAAGAGGCGAAACCTCCAGATCAGATGCTTTACTGCAAACTGTCCAAGCTCTCATCACTTTAAAGATGGGAAAATCTTCTACCTTGGGAGAAGATTTGCCCATCTCTGCTGCACTGTATAACGTTAGGTGTGGACTGGCAAGCAGATTTCTAGTGGTATAAACTGATGTCTTCTGTAGAGACATGCGGGACCACATTAGCCAGGAAGCCTACCAGGTGACTTCCAAAACATTGCTTTGGAGTCCCGGTGTTGGAGCTTGGTCTTACGGAATTCTTATCAAATTTAAAAAAAAAGAAAAAGGGGGCTTTGCAGTAACTGCGTTTGCAGTAAATGAACAATTTGTAGCTGAGGTCCAATGCATCATGCACAGCTTTCAAAAACTTCTGTGCATGGTTTAGTTTGTTGGACTTGCCACAAGTGCACCTGCCTCCTGCATAAGAGATAGGAGTGACATGCTGGGAATGAAGCTCTAAGCTGCTGACAAGTAGAAATAAAGAGTTCAGAGGCAGTGCATTTATATATTTTCTACTCAAGATTTCCCAAGCGGCAGTTTGGAGAATCATATCTGGAGAGATGGCAGACGACGACTGAAATGAGAGAGCCAGGATGAAGGAAGAGGAGGATTTCAGTGTTCTCCTGGGAATGTGCTCAAAGAAAAAGAGATGAAACAACGCAGCTGCAAGATGTGACGGTAACTGTATGTGTCGCTCAGGATTTGGAGAGCAGAAAATTTAGACAGAAAACTCTTCATTCAGCCTTAAAACAGGATACGGCCACACTCCTGTCATGGTATAGAAACAGCCCTGATGTCAGACTGAGGCAGGGTATAACAGGGGGAAAATGCTGCATGGGAAGCTGTGACCACCCGTATCACAACAGCACGCCTCATTTTACACTGCGCTGTACCATGGTTCGTCACTCAACCTGGTGCAACCTTTCTTTTTCTCTTAGCATATCTTGCTTTATTTTACACACAAAGTCAGTGCTTACGAGTGCAAAGACATGGCCTTGTAACATGCCTCAGAACGGTGGTTGCCTTTTCGAGGTTTCCTAGAAAAAGCCTCACGTCACTCAGCCTGGAGAAGGGTGCCGGGGCACTCGGTCCCGCAGCAGCCCCTCCAACAGCAGTGGCAGAAGGTGACACTGCAAGAGAAGTGCTCACCCCAACAGCGGTGCCTGGGTAGTGAGATGGGTGCCCGGGAGACTGACACTGAACTCTGCATCCCATACGTGAGCAGGGTCACTCTGCTATTAAAAAACATCCTAGTGAAACCAGGGGTCAGGCTTGGAAGTCAGTTATGCTCAAAGGACTCCCTGAGGTCACCTGAATGCCACCATGGTCACCACGATTACGGCCTGGTTCTGGGGACACACCATACAGCTGGTGCCCATCTGTGCTGAACAGCTTCGAAGTTAACAAAGAGCCAGAGCTTCCTCAGACATAAATTAGCACAGGCCATTTGGAATCCCTGGCGTGGTGGTGCCTGGAGAAAGCCTGGCCACACAGAGCAAAGCAGTTGATTTATTTACAGGACTGCCAAAAAAAAAAAAAAAAAAAAAAAAAAGACAATAAAGTCATTTTCACACATCCCTTAGATGCTTTTTAGTCTTCATAATGAGAGAGCGGCCATCTGTTTGGAGTCACCTGAGTTCTTTTAATTAAAGGAAGCACTGTTTGCTGTCTGTAATTAAGTCCTGGTGTTCCTCCTCGCGCATAGTAGAAAGCCTGGCTGTATTCCCATTCTGTCCATCTGCCCCAGTGCAGTTAGGACTCTACTTCTGTAGCCTTCAGACCCTGCTGAGCTCACGGTGACATCCGTGGAGCGAGCAGCACGGAGCAGGAGCTCACCAAGGAAGCCAGGGGACAAATCCAGTAAGAGCAGAGCCTGGGCCGCCCTGCGTGGGAACACCAGATATCTGCACCCAATACTGTACCTAAGTCCAGACACAGTTTCACTGTTACTAACTAACAGAGGTCCTGCAAGCCCAGCAGGTTGTCCTACCTGATGCCATTACTGAGAGATGTTGGACTGCTCAGTTAATCCTCTTTCTTTTTCTTTATAGTATTTGGGTTTTGCTGTTTTCTGTTGTTTTAATCCCTGTTCAGGGTTTGCCCTTTGTCCGAACCATCAAGGAGTGACAAGCTGGCATCGCCTTCAGCAGGCAGCCAGTCCCAATCTCAACACATGCTCCCTGTTCGGAAGCCTAAGGAGCAGCCTGGATGGAGAGCTCAGAAGGAACACAGGGAGCCAGACTCATGCAGGCGAAGGATGAATGGGGAAATGGAATAGGTGCAAAATCACGTCCCTGAGCCAAAGCCGAAGGCCAACTGGATCCACCAGCAATGATAGCAATTAAACACAACCACCTTTTCATTTTTCTGCACCATGGAACAGTTCCTCCCGTCACCAACTGTGCCCAGAATTTGCAAAATACTGAGATCTTATCCAAATCCATCATAAAAGAAGTCCTTCAGAGCAGTATGTGGTCCTGTGCCGCCAAAAGAGCCTCTGCTCTTACAACCTGCTTACCTGGCAGTAGAGTTGGCCTCCACCAAGGAAAATCCTCACTGTGCTCAGGAGAAGCAGTCCCATGGGGATTTTAAATCTCTGAGGAAGCGCAACTTGTCAGCCTGCAAGTCCTGCCAAACGGAACGACAGCCTTGATTTCCCCACAGCCCCCATGGCCGGTTGGCCAGTTCTCCTCACTCCCTGGCCGGACGCACTCGTTGTTGTTCTCTGTGATGTATGACAGCTGAAAGCACTCCTATATCTGGTGGGCAGGCTCATTTATACAGTGGTTGAAAAATAGATGGTGTATGAAGTGCAATTTGGTGTTGTAGCAAAGTTCTGTCCCCTTAGGAGTGTCAGGGCGTTTGATTAAAACCCTTCTATGGGAAATCAATATTTTGCTCATTATAACTTTCATTCTCAGTCCTAAAAACCACTGAGATGGACTTGTAAGATGCTGCACTACATGCACGCACACACAGATCTATTCATTAGAAGAATAATCCCATGGCATTTATTTTTATTTCATAAGTACACACGCGGGTGAATAAACAGGGAGCGGGTACTTTTCTAGTGGGTTAGTGAGAGGCTGCAGCAGGGAGGCACCAAGACAGTTACTGCAACATTAAAGGCTTCCACTTAGAAATAGCAGCCCAGGGAGCAGGAAGATGTGTGCCAAAGCAATAGGACATCCTAGAGAGGGCTGTACAAAACTATTCCAAGGCTGAAGCTTTGAATTATGCCCAAGGGTGGGGGCTGACACAGGAGAGTAGAGGGATGCAAGGTGTAATGCAATGAGGAAAACATCAATTTGCTACTCAAAAGATTTAGAGTTTATTTTTGCCTCTTCCCCTGCCACGGACAGAGCCATGGGCAGGACTGAGGACAGCATGGCACAAAATGCCTGGCCCAAACTGCTTTAATTCCTGCTAACACCAGTCACCTCAAAAATTATCAAAAAGCAGTAATACCCCCAAAACACTTACTAATGCTTTTCCAAGGTAATGCTGGTTTTCCTCCTCTACAGGGTTGCTCCTTTTCCTACACCCTGATCTGTTACTGCTGAAACTACTGTAGCAGCCTGGACAGGATCATCACATGCAGTAGTGTACCTATTCATTCTGGGGACAGTCTCCCTCACAAGGAAGAGGTTGGTGACACACAGATTGGTATCAGCTGCTGAAGATAGCTAGGAGCAGCCTAAATCTGATCTGTGCTCCTCTTCGCTGTGCGACCTGCCATGAACCTGTTCAGCCTTGTTGCTGCAAAGGAGAAAAATGAATAGATTTGGTCCAGGTAAAGCTATCCAGGCAAGAAATCTGAACAAAATCAGGTTATCGCCTTTCCAAAGGAGAGCGAATGACCCCACAAAAGACACTTCTCAGCTAGATTCCATCTGTGTGTGCGCCCATGGCACTGCAGCGGGATTTGGGATGCTGGGCCCTGGGCACGCGTCCCCCGGTACATTCCAGTTTTGCAACGACAGTCTGGATCTGATCAGCACCTTGTGCTCCCCACTGCAATTCCAGGATTTGCCAGCAAGGGATTTTCATCATCTTGAGACGCTCAGAAGAAAAAGCAGAGCCCCGCTGCTCCCCAGCGCTCGCAGGATTTACAGGCAGGGGTAGCAGAAGGAACCATATGAGATTTATATATTTTTGTTTAAAAAGTGTCACTTTCTGTTTGCTGACCTGGTTTCCTGACTCACTTCTGCATGTGCATCCCCAGCTTGTGGATTAATGGAAAGCAGGATTAATGGCCTGCTTTGGGGTTGCATGACGGGTCCATGCCCATCCACGGGCTCCTTCACGTCCCTCCCTGAGATGCAGCATGGTGGCTCTCTGGACCACAGCGTCACAGGATGGACTATGAGAAAACCTCATGGCTGAGGTGAAACTCAAGCTGAAAGGGCAAGACCAAGCCTATTCTGGTGGCTGGTTCCTGCTCCTGCAGTACAGATGAGAGATCCTACAAGCTTCACAAAAATCAGTGCCCAAGTGGAGAAGACCTCTAAGGAGGTCTCAGAGGCCTTCCTGGGTAAGACACTGGCACGAGTACGATCCTCATTAGATGCCAGGGAACTTGCAGAATGCACTGCAAAGTTCTGAATGGTCTTTTCCACAAAATTTTTCAGCCAGAGTTTGTGCTTTATTATACACAAGAGAGCTAATGCCACAGCCAGACCCTTCTCCCTTCCCACCAGCTCCGCTGGTGTCTAGCAACGTGCAAGGTGGAAAACTCTTCCCACCACTGGGACACGCATGTCTGCCGCATCGTCAGACCCACTGATGTCTACAACGAATGGAGTTCATGTTGAAAGCTTAGTGCAAAGCAGTCAAAAAGTTGATCCACTGTGAGAGCCAAACCTGTTCTACACCAGTTTGGTTAGCACCAGCCACTCATCAAACTTCTGAGTCCGTCCTGCGCTCCTGGAAGTCAGTGAACACTTCCATTAACGGCAGTGGAGCAGGATCAGTGCTGAGTGAAGCACCAGTAAGACTTGATTTGGTATCAGTCGTCTGCGGCAAAGACTGCCAGGTGGCAACGACTACCTAAAATCACTGCACAGCCCATTCAACTCAGAATAAAGGAGTCTACAGATTGCTACACAAATGTTACTAGTCCAAGTAGAGCATTTACAAACACTTTGTTTTTCCAGATGATTTAAACCAACATGCAACTATTCTAGCTACCTCCTCCAACCTGTCCTCTAATTTCAAGGTTAGTGTTGGAACAGCATTTGAGGTGAAATTTCACCTTACAGAAGGTTTGAATGTCCAGGGTATTGTAAAATTTGGCAAACACCAGAGTCGCTTATTGAACAGGTTGAACATCACTTGTTCAGAAAGACAGCACAACCTAAAAAGGCAATTAAGAATGAGATCTTATGAGTGTTTTGAGGTTTGGTTCAAGTTGGAAATGCACCTTTTCTCCTAAAATTGTATCTCCCTGAGGAGCTACTGAAGCGAAACTATCTTCTCTCACAGTGAAATGGTCTCGAACTAAACGTCAAGAAAAGTAAATGTGGAAAAAATCTTGCTTAAGGACTGGGCCCTTGATGCCTGCAGCTCAACCATCTGTTCCCATGCTACTGTTTTTTACTGAATTTTTAATTTCACTGATTTTCACAAAATCTGATGAATGACAAAAGCAAAAGGACCCAGACCATGGGCACAACCCTGATGCCAAAAGCACAGCCAGAAGGAAACACAAACTGGAGGCTTCCTAGACAGTAGTCATTAACCCGCTGTCTGCAGCCCAGAGCTGTTTTGGGGCTTCAGGGAATGACCATGGGGACCTGTCCGTACTCTGGGTCCACAGTGTCCTTTGGGAAACAAATTGTCTGCTGGAAGCAGCGGTCACCACATGGACTTTGACAAGATTTTGTATGAAGGGGAAATCAGTCTGTGTAGGGCAAACCCTTAGCATGATGCCTCCAAGATCCCGTACGTGTGCACCTCCGCACGCAGGTCTGGGGCTTGGCACTGGCACGTCTGCCATGTCTGTGACACCTGTGCTGGCCATGGTCGTGCCCAAAGTCAATCTGGTCCCTTAGCCTCAGGGTAGAACACACGGTGCTTTCATCACTACAAGTCAAAAAAAAATCAAGCAGTTCTTTACAAGAAAGTAATTGCTACTTTTAGGATAGCTACATAGGGAAATGCTTTCTTGCACAGAAATGTTCTTCTAAATGAGAGTTACATCTAGGAGTTTGCTGGCTGGAGCCAGCCTGTTGTGCAATGAATGTCCATGAGTTGTGCACCGTGGGCCCCACTCCTGCAGGGGAGAAGTGGGTAACTGCGGCAGGAACCCCAGTGCACTGCTCAATCCGCTTTCCCGACCATGAGCAAGAATCTGCATTTGGGCTCAAGGGTAGGTCTTCCAGGCTTGTAATTGGAGCTGTTTTTTAACTACATTATTCTCCCTTCATATGCTCAAACTTTGATTTAAAAAATCTCTTCTAAAAATTTCTTGATATGGGCTTCAACTCTATACTGTGCTTTTTGTTTTCTTTTAAAATTATTTTTAAATAAGCTTTTGAAGTTATAAAACTTCACAAAAATCTATGTTTACAAAAAGAAAACCAAAGTTGCTCCCAGTTGTAGAAACTTCTGAAGTTCCCAAGAGCTGTTAGTGCTGTGACAGACAGGGACAACCGGCAGGCTAGCAAATGTCTTCCACTCCTACAATCAGCACCGCGTGCTCTCGAGCAGATACATTCCCAGCAATGTTAAATTAAGTTCGTTAGAGAGATCATTAAATTTCTTTTGATTAAATGTCAGGAAAAAAATGGATGAATGATGAAGTTTTTTAATGAGTGCAAAGTCTACAAAATAAATTTCTTCCCTGGGTCAATTATAATTTCAAAGCAAAATTCTCATGGATCATTTTTTTGGGAGTGCAAAGAGCCGTTTGTTCTCAGCTACTGGCTCCTCCATATTCTGTCTGACCCTGTCACTGTTTGCTTAGTTTACCAGGGGGTTCACTTACTCAGATAAGATGCTGAACGCCCCAGCAGAAAGCTCTGGGAAGAAGCTTTTGCTTTCTGGCTTATAATACCTGTTTTGGTGATTACTTACATAAAAAAGATACAAGCACAGTTTATATTTCCACTGATTTGTGAAAAATGTCCAGGGATTTTTGAAGTCACGTAATGTAGATAGAGTCAAATGAAATGTGGGTAAAAAGCCACCTTTCTCCGACAATGAAGGTATGGGTTTAATACAGGAGTACCAAAAGAGAGTGTCTCCCTGACACAACTCACTGCCTTTAGTGGTGTGATATGATATCATACAGCATGAAGAACGCTGCGGAGCCGAAGCAAACAGACGCACATTGCCACGTTTTACCAGGCCCAAGAATATCCAAATAAGCCAAAAATTCCCAGTGAGGACGAGCAGACAAGGTGGCCCCAATGGTAACGTCCATGTGAACGTTCACTGCATTAGCTTCAACAGCAACTTGAAGTTGCCATTGGATGTCTGTTGTGAGACTGCCCTCAGCCCCATGAAAATCCACCAGAAAGTCATCAGAGAGTTTCAAAATCAGTTGCAGAAACCTAAAATCTCCTGCTAACACCAACAACCACAGGAATATCTGAACTGCTGACCTGGGTCAAGCCAGAGACCCATCCAGCACGCATCTAAGGCAGGTATGGAGGAGACCATGAGAGAAGAATATGTGTGCAGGTGATATTGATTAACTTAACAGAAGAAACACGGTAGAAAAGGTGGAATACATGATTGTAATACTACAGAGAGATTGCAAAGGGTGACTGAAAGAAACTCTGAATGAAACTCCAACCCTCTTATCTTTGTGTGCTAAACTGGCTGCAGAGAACATACCTAAAATACCACGGTGAGATCCCAGAATAAGCTAGGAGAACCCACACGAAGGTAACTGAAGTCTGATCCATTTGCTTCGCAATTATGGTTACAGCATCCTGGCACTGTAGCTTGTCTCCATGATGGCTCTGTCCTACAAGACAGATGCATCTTGATTCATCCTTAGAATATTCAGTGCGTAATTATCTTCCAAGGGCAAGTCCCCTGACCCCTCTCTATCCCTCCAGTGGGAATACTAAAGAGATCCCAACTCTTATGAATACTTTCTGGCAATAACCCTTACAGCTCACTCTTCCTGAGACCCTTGAATTTTGGTCTTAACCAGGATTGGTGTTTGGTCTCATCCACACCATCCAGTAATAAGTTCCACAGTCCAGCTCTACTCCCTGCATGCTCACTTGCCCATTTGTGTATATATTTTCTGAGACAAACATACTTTTCCAAAGGCTTTCCCACAGAAAATATATTGTTGAGTTGACTTATTGCCCAAAGCATAGACATTTGTGTAAACATTTCCACAAAGACTTCACTGAAATCAAGAAAACCTCAATTTACGGCACTTTCCGTACCTCCTGAAGAGTGAAAATTTCATGGAACCCATGAAACTTAACTTACTCAGTTTTACAAATACAAATAAACACATATTTACAATTTTATTGCAACTATGTTGTTCACTTGACAAAGATCACTGAACATCCATCACATGTTGATAATGAAAGTTGTGCTGGATGCAAAGCAAGCCATTCAGCATGTTGTGTCTAGGTACTGTGTACAGAGCCAAGCTGGGATCTTTGATATCACATTCTGCAGGCTAAGAGCACGAGCTAGGAAAGGAGCTGGTTGAGCAAAGCAAAGCATTTCCTCTGAATACGAGTCTGAACTTTTCAGTGAATTCTCTCTCTCCATGCTCATTCTCCTTTTGCTAACTCCAGAGAGAGGTACTTGAGCAAACACATCTGCACAAAGTCAATTACCGCAGTCACATGCTTGGGTGCTCTCATGAGCCCCGGTGAAAAGGCATCTTCATGGGCAGAGATAATTCTGGTGACTAACCAGAAAGCAAAGTCGATGTGTGTGACTTACCCAGCCAACAAAGCAATACTCAGTCCAGATATTCAGAAGCATTTGGCAGATTAAAGACTCCCAATAGGTGTTTACCAAGAAAGAAAATTTCAACTGATCATGGACAGTACGTATGTAGAACGGAGGCCATATGGCTTAAACAGATATGTGTGAAATACTCTGTTCCAAAATATGAAGGGTCAGTCTGCAAAGCGTTCACTACTCTGATACTGATCCAGGAAAAGAGGTAATTATTTGCTTATATCTATGCACTTGAGTAGCCTAATTACCAGCAAGGGGACATCCCTTCAGCTTAAGTGATTTGCTGGATAGGGTCCCTGATAAAACATATAAACCTAGGTGCTCTGTACAGAATACAGAGGGATTCTGATTAAATTCTTTTGATGCAGTGGAAGGTAGGGAGAAACACATCTTTTATTCAGTGCCCTCCTTGGCTTGCAGCTTATCTTGCACACAAATGCAAAATACAGTTTTTAGTCCAGAAGGAGAGATTTGCATTGCCCACGGTATCTCCCCGCCTCTGCCCACCATGCAGTGTTGGTATGAAATCTATAGAGAAATCAGTCTTGTCTCATCTTTTCAGTCCAAAAGAGAAATCTGAAGAGTTCAGGTTGAGTAGATCTCCCTAGGAGGAGTGGGACTGTGGGACCAAGGCTTTCCTATTGATTTTAGGCCTCGAAGGACAGCTGCTCCCCTGCGGAAAGCCAGCCCTGGGGTATAGGTGGCCAGGAGCATCCCTTGCAGATGGCTGAGCACTCATGCCATGGAGCTTAACCACTGCCAGGCCCACTGGAAACCTCACTCATAGCCCAGCGAAGCCCAAGGAGAACTCATTAGTCTTAAGTGTGTAGTCTTAATTAAAGACGAACGTGACTTTTTTGCACAGTTTCAAGATCACAACCTCTGTTTGGCAAAGGGGATCAAGTGGTAACATAAGAGATAGGGCTCATGATGTGGACAGCAAAACCCAATAAGGGCTGCTTGGTTCATTTTGCTTTCCATGTTGGTCACAGTTCTATGGAGCCTTGTGTTCTACAACCCATTTGGAACACTGTGCCTTTAAAAAGACTTTTGGCTTGGGTAGAGAAAAGCAGAAAATGCCTGTTTCCTCCAGAAAATAAAAACGCTTCATTTGCTTGGAGGCACAGTCCATTTTTCACTTCAGAACCCATTTGTGGTCCTCCCAGCCATACACGTACACTCACGCACCAGATCACTCAGACACGCAACTCTGCAGACTCAGCAAAACTCTGCCTACAAACAGGTCAGAAAAATTTATCAGGAGCCACAAGGCAGAGAGGAACGGGAGACAAGGAACAGCCCACATAACTCACAACATCCTTCCGCAATGAGCAAGGCCCTTAGTTGTAACTCTGAAATGATGTTAGACTTCAGTATGATCCCATTTAAAAGAAAATTAAATTCAACTGTGGTCTACCTGGATTGCCAATGACCGTGCAAGAGAAGGCCATTCTGCAGCAATCAGAGAACTGAGATGGTGCGGGTTGGGCGTACAAGAGTGGGAAGCCAAGAGGACACCTCTTAAGATACTCTTGGTGGAGCAGCTGCAACTTACCAGTTGTTGGAGACAATTTAAAGGAGAGGATTTTGAAATATAAACAGACCCTTGAACAACAAAGGCCCAGGAAGTCATCCCTCCCAAAGCTGAGCTGCAGATCAGCTTTCCAGGTTGGCTCAACTGAAGCCACAGAGATCACAGCTTGGCACTGAGCAGACAGCAGCAGAGAGCTGGGAGACAGCGGCTACATCTGCGACTGAACTCACACTGCCTAAAGAAGCTGGTCACCGCCACGGAGAGCTGGGGCATGTCCAGGGTATTGATGGGATGTGGCTAGTGAGGAGGGGAAGGGCGTCTAAGCACAAAGGAGTGACCAACCTGCAGATGTCTTGCTGGGATCCACTGCCTAGGAGGTCTCCCAGCACTCAACCCAGCACCTCTGTACCCTGCACTTATAACCCTAAACCTGCCTATTTGCAGCCTGAGCTGTCCCAGCAGCTGCAGACTGGTCTGTCTCCTGCTCACACGCAGCTGATGTGGCTTGGAAGGCAGCTCGGCCTGCTGTCCCTTGTGTCCCTCCATCTATTCTAGCTGGTCTGGCTTCTTCCTGCAGTCGAGGCGAGACGGAGAAGCAGCACATGCCAGACACAGGCTTAGGTTTGGCTGCTCCATGTCCTGGTAACGCCTCCTACAGCTGCTTGGCTGGAGAAGCACCAGCATGTGACCATCAGCATCTCCTTAGTGCTGATGGTCACATGGCTGATATCCGCTAGGTGATCATCACCTAGCACCAAGATACTCCTCTGAACGTGGCTCTAAATATCTCCATGCCACACATATTAAATATTGAAATCTGAAGTGCAGATAGGAAAAGCATGCTGGCAGGGCGTTCTGTTTGCTATGAGAAATCATTAAGAGATGCTGCAGAACTGAAAAAAAAGGCCAAACAAGCTGCTGGAGCATTCAAGACAACATCCTTGCCAGTCATTAATTGCTGCCTGCTAAATGAACAGGCAGTCTCTATTAACCAGCAGCTGCAGTAAAAAAGGCAAGTGACAAGGGACCCCAAGAGTGAAAATAAATCTTAGATGCTCTCTCCACCCAACGCAGAAGAAACACAAGGTTTTTCCAGCCATCCGTGATGCCTGCTTAATAGCAAGGTGAAGGATGTTAGGGAAAGAAATTGGCTGGGCAAATTTTAACTACACTGAACAGATCACCTTAGGTTAGCAAAGCTGTAGTCAATACTCGAGCCTTCAGATTTACACTTTCAATCAAGTGCCTAATTAACAGAGCCTAGGAAAGCACAGTTCTGAGGTTTAATGAGACACTCCACACACTCTACACATCATGAGAGGGTGATAAAATAGTGAAGATTATGCAAATATAACCCCTCTTTGGGTCCACTGGGAGGTTTGCTGGAAAGAAATGAGGATGCAACAGCCCTGGACTTGTTTTAATATTGTGCTAGGAATATTTACTAGAGGGCCAGCGACAGAGTCTCACGGCTTCTTTCAGTGCAGGAGGACACCCAGATTCCAGCTGCCATGGTGCTACATGACCAGCGGTTCAGCTTCCCTGGGAATGCTCCTTCTGGGTGAATCAGGTCGGAGAAGCCACTAAGTGACCAAGAGCAACTTCAAGGAAATCTCTGACAAGTCTGCGTCCCTTCCCTGGCTCTCCTTTTCTCCTCTGTATTTTTTGATGGTCAGATCAGAAAGAGCATCCAGGTGGGACTGCCCTCACTCCACTTCAGGACTGTCTCTCTGCCCAGGGAGCCTGTCCTGACAGCACCTGGCTCGACGGTGTCAGTTCCATGTACTTTGGGGTAAATGTCTCAGCATCAGTCTCATCGGTCTGCCATACACCATGTCCCTGGAGCACCCAAGGGAAGGCAGGAAAATCTTGAGGGCAGAGACCGAAGCTTGGAGGAATGGACTTCAGAGCTACCCAAACTCAAACTGACCGAAAAGAAGACTGCAAAAACTGAACCAGGTGTTGACCCACGGTCATCTCCACGGACTTATTTACAGCAGCATTAATAACTAGGTTGACATTACTTCAGGTTGATGTCACCTACCTCTTACCTCCACTGGGGTGGGGAGATAGAGCTTCATGAGTCTGCATCACGGTGCCACTGGACCTGCTTGGAGCTCACGAGGTGGCTCAAGATGCCCCAGGCCCTGCTCTGTGCACCTGATTGAAGCTGACACCGCTGCTCGCCATGGGGAAGGCGATGGGGTGGCCTCTCCACCAGGGCACAGGATGCTGCAGGCAGCGTCTCCTGGGAATCAACCATGTGAATGTTGGTCTGGGCCACGGCGCTCACACACGGCTCCTTTCCAAACTCTGCAGCACTTCTGTTTTTTGTGCTTGCAGCTGTTACTCAAAATAGCTCCTTGACTCTCTGGTGTTTGCACACAGCAAGTGGTGTAAATCACTTTTATATAGTTATATATTATATTTTATATATATATATAATATGTATATAATTACCTTTATACGGTATTATGGTGGGGTACGTTGTGTAAACAATCTGCTGAAAATGGCCATGGAAGCAAACAAATGGTTTTAGCCATAACACTGACAACTCTTCTCACTTCTCTTTGAGGAAGGTCCTCAGAGTCTCAACTCTGCAAAGCCCATCTAGGAGAGCTGATGGACAGGACACGAGTCCCATCTCATCAGAGGCCAGAGCAGTGCGGCTTTCCCAGGGCCTTGCAGCCAGATGACAGGGATGTCCCGTGTTCAGAGGCTCATCTCCACCGCAGCAATTTGGGGCTGGAAGCAGGAGGGTTGCACTTCAGGTTGCAAAGCAAAAATGCTGAATTTAATATATATGTTTCATCCAATAAAAAAAAAAGTATGTGGGGTGATAAGATGGGGACTGGAGCATGAATATGATATGAGGACTGAAGGAAATGTTCAACAAAGAGAAAATTCAAAACCTCAGTTCAATCAGTGGATCAGAGAGAAATCTGGAAGGGGTGTAATTAAAGGCTATAGAGATTTGCATGTGCAGACAATACAGGCCAAGAGGGTAAAGACAGCAAGGAAGAAATGGCTGGAAGCTAAAGCCAGATAAATTCAAAAGAGATAAAAGACACAAATTTTAGCAGGGAGGTGACTAACCACTAGTACAAGTTAGAGAGGGGGGAATTTGACTGCTGACATCTTAATTGAACACCTTATCTGAAAAGGATCCTTCAATCAAGCACAGGCTTCCAGGCTCTCTCCTGGCCACAACACGCAGACTCGAAGGCAGCGACAGGAGTGACGCGATGTGCAGACACGGATTCCCTAGGAATCCCTCTTGTCTTGTCATAACGAAACCGATTTCCAGAGACGCCTTCCTGTCACTCATAGGTAACATTAACTTTGCATTCATGGAAGACTCCTATTCCGGGATGTTAATGGAGGCAGAGGGATTTGGGATGCGCAGCCCAAGGACACCTGCACTACCCCCTCGCCAGGCTGTCCTGCACGCGTAAGGCGAGCGCAGCACCCGCGGGCGCTCGGCAGCCAGCGCCAACCCACAGCACTTAAATCGCAGCCCTTGATGCTGCTCTGGACACAAGTGCCTACCCTCTGCTCTATTATTTCCAGCATTTAGCATACCCTAGACATATTCTGGCAATTTTCTCACGGTTGCAGGTTTTAACCACCACGGACAATTACACCCAGCTGCATTCGGACACCAGGGCTAACGAGGCTCCGCGGTCGGGTTTACCCACAGCAACTACTGCGTATCAGGCTCCTTACTGGAGCACCCTTCCGCTGAGACCCAGCCTGCCTGCCCTGAGCTGCACCTCTGCAGCACATCTGGATTAAAATAGTGCCAGGATCGTTCACCACAAGGAACCCACGCACTGGGGCAGCCAGGTTCTGCTGCGGCGGCTGCTCCGGGCCAGCCACGCGCGGAGCGACTCGTGGTGCCTCCCTGTTCCACAGCTTTGGAGAGGGGCTGCCCAGGGAACAGCTGGAAGGAAACTGCAAGACCTGTGGAAAAATGCAGCCGTGCAAATGTCCCTTCTTTTTTTAGGTTAAAAACCCAAGTCATAATACAGCATTTTGTCAGGGTATCATACCTCTAGGTTTTCATATTAGCAACACAACAGCTTTGAAAGAAAATGTTTTCTTTCAAATGCCCATTTGCTCTGAAAAAGGAATGTTTAATTTTGTGAAGTTGTAATTCTAAGCTCACGGCAAGCCCGGGGACCCAGCTGCAGGAGGGCTAGGGGACAGCGCTGGGGGTGAACCCAGGTATCTGCAGCCACCCGAGCACCTCTGCCCAGCAGCAGGGACCCATCCTGCCTGCAGGCCGTGGAGACGGCACCTTGCACAGAAAGACAGGGAGCTGCAGAGGGGAAAAAGCAGCCAAAAGACCCAGGTTTTTATTCACCTACCCCTGTTCCTCTTCCTTTTCCAGCTCTCCCTTCTCTCTTCCCAAAATCCTTGCAGATCACTGCCCCACTCTCATGTCAATCCATTCAGCATCTCCCTCATCAGCTCAGCGTGGTTAAGTAGGATAATTTCCACTTCTTTCCTCTGAAAAGAAATCCTGCCCTAAATATTGTGATTCACCATATTAGTAAGAGCAGAGCCCCTTAATCTCCAGAAGCTTCTGCCACCCTGTGTATAAGCTTCACTTCTAATTAATGGTGTTAATGAATGCTTCTCTACTAACAAGCATTCAGGGGTGTTTTTCCAGGGATTCGGTCAGGAAGAGGCAGCGGTGTCAGGTCTCCCTCCATTCCCTGGGCTGTGCCGCAGCTTGGTGAGCTGCTGCTTCGTGAGGTTGGAAACCTCAAATGCTCCATCTCTTCGGCCACCCCTGTCCGAGTCAGCGTCTCTCATCCTGCAGCGAGTAATCCCTTGGACTGAAATACCTGTTAGTTGGAAGTTTTATAGAATATAGATCTGTTTCCTTCCCAGCAATGAACTTTTTGCTGACTCAAAGAAAAGTGATCTTTAACAATCCCCCAGATAGCTGTGCTTTTCTTACCTACGTGCACACAAATTGCAACTTGCAACCAATTAAACAGCCAGTTTCTCATTCTTCATGACAAACATAATTTGTGTTCCCAAAATGTCAATAAAGAGTCTTCCTTTTTTATATTCCATAACACTTGCAACTCAGCTTCGTAATTTTGGAGTCAATACTAAAATATATATGTATAAAAAAAAGGCTATTAGGGTGGTAACCGAGAACTTGCTTCATATAACACGTTGAATATTTATATATGCAACTTGTACGCTTCGCCCCAACTGTTAACACCATAATAAATGCAGCAAGTATGTTTTCCAGGGAAGCACATATCTCTGTCTCTCCAGTCTTTAATCCTGTGTTTTGGGCTCTAACTGCTGTGAGACAAGTGATGGATGTTGTCAGGGGAGAAGGTACAATGAATCTTAACGGGATGAGCAGTGCTTACCTTGAATGAAGCTGGGTTTGGAACATAGAAGAAAAAAAAATCCCATCTGTTCTCAACAGAATTTTAGGGAGAAAATAAGAAAAGAAACTTCTAAAATTGTTATCATATAGGAAAATGTACGTTTTGCCTGAGAGTCTTTGTATTTTGGGGTGCCAAATGGAGAGCGTCTCCCAGTGAGGCCGTGTTGGGTTCAATGCAGCTGGAGCCCCTGGAGAGCTCTACTCCCAGGAATGCAGAGCAGTCTTTGGAAATACAGACACTTTCACTTTACAAACCGCAGGTTCTGTGCTCTGTCTACCATGCCCATTTATTTTCAGAACTGAAAAGTAAAAGCAGCCCAGCAGAAAGCAGATATTGGGGCACAGAGCCTGTGGGATCCTGTGCCTGGGTACAAGACGGTCAGTGCACCCGACTGTGCTGGCCCCTGCCATACACACAGCCCTGTCCAGCACAAAGCAAAGGAAAGAGGAATACACATGAGGAATATGGAAGAAGATAGAGGAAAGAAAAAGTCATCCTCATCAGAAGGGGCTCTCATCAAGTGTCCCTGAATCTGCAAAAAGTGGAGCTTCTAATAGTCCCCTGGGCTGTGTCCCCACTGCTGAGGCCTCCCCCTGCACCTCCACGGCTGTCTTGCAACCTGACATCTTCAGAGAAGGGACGTTACACATTATTTTTCACATTAATACCCAAATTCATAGGAGGTATTATTGATGTGGCAGGTGCTTTGCAAATTCAAACATGAAGCCAGAGAAGCAGCATGCGCACATATGCGCCCAGAAATAAAGGCGAAGCACTCGCCTTCCCAAAGCTCTCTGTCGGAGGGACACTTCTGACACCGGAGCGCTAATACAGCATTATACAGCTTGGCAGCACACCTTCTGCAGCAATAAGGCTTCCGTCAGCCTCCCCGTCACACAGACAAAGAGCAAAGTCTCTGTAAAAACCTAATACCTTGCAATTTTATAAGTTTGATATTAACATCAAGGCTTAAGAAGAAAGTACAAGTCAGCTGAATGCAGACGGAGCTTCTCCCTCCTTCGGCAATGCAAGTGCCTAAGCAGGAGCCTAGCTGCATAAAGGAAGCAGGCCGGGCATTACGCTCATGGGCACGGATGCTACGGAGGACGGAAGCGAAGAACCTAAAATGTGCCACAGAGGCTGCTGCATTGCCGTGGGCACTGCAGAAGGGCGGCTGTGAGTGAGGGGAGCCCAGGCAGCTCCCAGGCACCATGGAAGGGAGAACAGATGCACCCATGAGATGTCACACTGACCAGATGAGATCCTACTGCCACAGCACAGAGACGGTGCTATGTCGTGACTGTGGACCTCATGCACTGCTCCAGCCTCAATGCCAATTCCAGGGGCAGGCTGAGGCTTTCAGGATGGAAATTAGAGGGATCGCCTCTGCTTCCTGATGGCTCCGTCAGTGCTTCTGCAGCATGTGCAGGCGTGTAAGGTCCTCTCTGAACTCCCAGAGTCCACAGGAAGGAGCAGAGATAGGCGGTACGTCTCCGGTCCCTTCCTCTTAGTAATTTAAGTGCCAGCACTGGCACGACAGACAGGAAAGACACTCTCCTCCTTTGATGATGCAGGAAGGGATTGATCCGTGGGCAGCTCCCAGCCGGCAGCCCCAACCCCCAGGACCACGAGCCATCCACTATGGGATCTGGCATTCTGAGGTGCTCAGCGTTGGCACCAATGCAGCAAACTGCTGCCAGGCAGCAGCGACACGGGAGCACCGGGCTGCAGGGGCCGGCGAGGCACGGCAGGAGGGTCCTGCAGCTCCGGACAGCTTTGCACGTCTCCCTCTCAGACTGGCACCATCGGGCAGTCTGAGGCTGTACATTAAGCTCCTAAGACAGGGGAACGCTTCCCTCAGCTCACGGCCTATGATTTCAAACTGCACCGAATGTGGCTCAAAATGAGGCAGGCTGAACAACTCATCCGGACTTACTCTGCAACGTCCATTGCCCAAACCTGCTCACATATCTTCACGATCACTTGGGGTGAAGCTAGGACTGAAGTTTGTTTTCCTGATTTTTCCAAAGCAATAAAAGCTGTGCTACACAGTTGTATTTCTGAGGTCCACTGAGAGCAGACAGATGGCCCTAATACTTGGGCTCCTGCCACAGCTTATTCCAGAACCCTCTGAACAGCCAGGCAGACCTCTGACATCAGGCTCTGAAATTAATTTAGGCAAATCCTGATCAGAATAAAAAGTCCCATGTCACATACTTGGGTTGGCAGAAGATTAGCCTCCTTCTCTGATTAAAACGTTTACCATGGACTTAACCATAATCACAAGCATCTCATATTCACAATCTGTGACTGCAGTGCAAAATCAGTAATATTCTTTAAAAAATTAAACAGGCAATCGCGAAAGGGCTAGCAATGCGGGCTGAGCTTGATTTGAAAAACCACAGTGGAAGAGCTGTAGGTCGAACATTAAAGCAGGCTCCCTTTTTACACAAGATAGGGCACTTTTCGTAACCCACAGGTTGGCAAATCCTTTTCAAGGGTTTCAAGGGCCACACTCAGGTTTGCAAGCTGTGTCCTGCCCAAGCTGTACAGGCTGAGCAGCTGCAGGGGCCCGGTGGTGATCACTGAAATCACCTTCCCCCGTACGTGTACAAAAAAGACTATTTGCAGAAAGACCCATTGCAGACTCCCAAAACCAGGAATGAGGGAAGAACTCACATTTACATCTACTCAGCAGAACTTTCTAATGGTTTCTGCGCGTGTTGCTACATTCTGTGTAACCCATAATTCCCTCCTTTACCACTGCAAAAAGCGGAATACACAGCTTAGCTCACAGCACCAAGCCCCTGCAAACAGTTCCTTCCCCAGGCTGAAGGGTTTTTTCCCACCCCTTGATGCATCCTTCTGCCCTGCACAGAGCCTCACGCCCCCAGGAGCATCACTTACACTCTGCTGTGGACAAGCAAGAGGAAAAACTCCCTGAAAGAATCATCTGCTCCTCCATAAATTCTCTATGTCGCTAAACACTTTATCTTCAAAACACAAGGTGATATGATGTGCTTTTCCAATATTGTTGGTTTTATGTGCCATAAAGCAGCATCTGTGTGTGTTCTGAATTTCAGTACACCTTTGACTTCCAGTATCCTTTAATTGTTCATTTTTTTTATAACAAGTCCAGGAAAAGCTCAAATACAGTTTCTTCCCCCTGCAAATGCAGATATTGTTTATTTTGGATCTATTTGTAGAGAAATTACTGGGACAAGAAGAAATGTCACTTATTTGGGAAGAGGGTTTTATTGAACTGTGCAGACACCTGTGGACAGGTCTGGAGAATCCTGAAAAAAGCCCTGCAAGCTTCAATTCATACTAAAGATAAATTATCCAATCCCTTATACGTCCTTCCCTGGGAGGGGAAATGTCAAAAAACACAGCAGAAGTCCTTCTTCTAGCTCTAAGAGCATGGTGTGGTTTTCTGATTTTCAGTGTTCAAGCCCAACCTGCAACCACAAAAGCAGTTGTCCCCTTCATTGCATTGATCAGGTGAGGGTGAATTCCTTTCCTACATTAAAGGAGGAGTGTTCATGTGTCTGGAGAAATAAAGCTACCGAGACAGAAGTTTTTCCATACATCCATAAAAGCTGCCAAAAATGGACAGGGAGAGAATATTAATTTGAGAAGGTCGGAATTTTACTGACTGCTATGGCAGTCCCTGAAAACATCGGGAAAATGACCTGTTTCCAGCATTTATAGTGTGATTCCCATCTGCAATTTCCAGTTTGAGGAAGAAGGGAGAATGGAAAAGTGGAAGCACCAAAAAATCTATAAGGGGGAAAGAGACCACAGAAGAGCTCAGCAGGGAAGCGCCGTGTCTAAGTTCAGACCGCGGCAGAGCGAGCAGGGGCTGCCACACGCAGCAGCCAAACTCTCACTTGTAGGACCTGTTAAAACAAACCTCTGCTGAATTCCACCTGGAGAACAACACCAATAACACAAACCTCAGCGAGCTCCACCTTGAGCCCAGACGGGCTATTTTAATGGTCTAGTAACAAATGAATTAATGACATTAAGCAATTGCAGAATTGTAAGTATTTACAACCAATCAAATCAATAATATTCAAGAAGTCTCTATGGGGAGAGAGCTCTGGGGGACCTGCTGGATCCTCCTCAGATGTACTTCCATTCTCACCGAGCTGGGGCAGGTCTGCTGGTCGCCAGCTATGCCACAACATGTATGTATGATATATGTTCTGAAGCTGAGACATCTCGGGGGGGATTGTTGCCTACCTGAGGTCTTTCGAGCAGCCTTAAGTCGAACAAAACATGAGCAGGTAAAAAAACATGTGTCATTAATGCTGCTGTGCAATCTAAACACAGACTAGAGCCTAATGCTGCCCCCTTTCACAGGCGCTTCATGCCCCTGACATGGGCTCTTACCAGCCCGGCAGCCGAGGGGCTGGAGCTGCGGGAGTTGGACCCGCTCCTGGCTCCCGACGGCACCAATACGTCCCACTGCCACCGCGGCAATGGCCGCTACACCCGCTACACGATGTCCTGCTGACACCTTGCTGCGGCTACGAACGTGCATCTGATCCAAGCATCCTGGTTTCCACTGATTTCCAGGTGTAGAGAGTCCAGGGACCTGAGGGCACATAACTTGCAATTTCAAGCGACTGATTTCTGCCTGTTCTACAAGGGAGCTCATTTTTTCCATGCCAATAGCATGACTCTGGTATGTTTTTGCCTGAATTTCTAGCTATTACAATCCTTGGATCAGCTTCTCCAAAGATGCTGTTCATCTGAGGCTAGCAGGAAAACATTCCTCATTGTGTGCTTCTATTTTGCAATCTCTAACCAACTTTCATATAGTTTTAATGCATTTTTTCTGGTCCTTCAGAAGTCATTATCATGGTTTATTTAAACCACACCTGAGCTGAGCTAGCATAGGAAAAAAGAACATTAAACTGATGGCTGTAGGTGGCTGCAGCCTCCTCATGCCACTATTTTCCTTCCTGGGTCTCACTGAACAGCATCGCTGGCAGCCACAGTTCACATCTCAGCCAAGGTCGGACACGGTTGTGTGGGTGGGGGTCTCATTTCACTTGCTTTATTTGTGAGCTGGGCTGGCACGCAGGTAATGCAGCTCTGGACCTTGCCCTGCCGTGCGCTTTCTAAACCAAATGGTTCCTACCAGTAACCCCCCTCCCTGCTCGTGCTCAGGCTGCAGATCACACACTTACAAATAACTAAACAGCTTGGGCATCTGCAGTAATGCATTTTCTGAATCCATTGTGGTAATGGCAGGAACTGGTCTATAAGTAAATGGACCATTTATTTACGGATCATAAATAAGAGCATTCAATTTTTCATGAGCACAGAACAAAGCTAAAGGTTCCCTCTCTGTGTGTGCTGATGGACACTCAGTTCTTGTGCGTGAGGCTGCGACGGGTGGTGGGGCAGCTGCAAAGACAAAACAGGAGGCACTCACATCCTCTCCCCTTCCACAATATCCTGCTTGTTTAATGCAAAATGCTGAAATAGCCCCTAACCAGAAAGAGGGTTGGGCTGCAGGCAACCAAGGTTTCTCCAGGGAAGGAACATCTGGACACAATAACTGCTGTGGAAGTAGAAGGAGTGAAGAATTGGTCAAAGCAAAAGTTCTCCCCCAGACAGTGTTGACACCCAAGGAAGTCCATCCAAATAAATCCACTGTCTAAACGAATCCATTGTCCAAATGAGTCCATCTCCCTATTCCTGGAGCAGCTACTTGGCTGTGGGCAAGTCAGTAGGGACCCTACGGAGCTCCTGGGTAGGGCTCCCGCCACCAACCCTCCTCAACGTGCAAGGAGCTCATGGGCTAAGGCTCCTTTTCTCCTTAGGGCAGCTTGGATGAGAACATCCATCACTAATTTTGAGAAGGAAACACAAGAGTGAACCATGCGGGGACCCAACCAACACAAGCTCAGCCCACCCGGGCCAGTAATCGCAAGGAAGCAAGGTCACTGATGCGGGGGGATAAATTCAGCAGATCAAATCTAAGGAGAAGGGAAAAGGAGGCTATGATGCTGGTGAGCACAGGACAAACATAGGCTGGATAAATCAATACAGGGACAGAGCGGGGCAGTGGGAAGCAGGAGGAGATAAATTAAGGGCTTGCCCAAGGGTTATGATGACTAGCGAGCAATAATTTAAAGAGGGCAACAGGAACGAGCAAGGCAGTGTGAAAAATTAATTAAAAGGAAGGGAGGCATAACCAAGGCATAAAGCATGGGTGCTGGCGGAAAGATTAGAGGGGGAAGGAAGAGGCTCTGAAAAGTGCAATAGGAGCCAAGGTAGTGGCTGGAAATCCTGTGAACGCTTGTGAGAGCCAGATAAGCAAGGCAGGAGTGTTTGCAAGAATATGAGAAACACGGGAGCACTGCAGAAGCCAGCAAGCCCCTCATCCAAAGACAAAGTACTGCTGGGAGGGGGACACCAGTGAGGCTGTGCAATTGGACAGCCCCTCTGGCAGCCAAGTTCATCATGGGAGAAACTCCCCTCCTGCACCCACAAGCTGCCGCCTTCCACATGGCTGTGAACCCCGACAGAAACTGCACGGGTGCTGCCTGCCGGGGCAGGTGCGGAGGGGACACAGAGCCCAGGACTTGTCACTGTTGGCCAGAGGGATAACAAGAACCTCATTCGCTTTGCAACGAGCAGGATGAGAGTATCCCAAAGCCAGGAGTTTTGCCTTGGCAGATTTTCTGTTTGCAGTTTGGGACGTGTCTCCAGCTCAGACGGAATGGGACTGGCTGCTGTCCCCCTCCTCCAACCGAAGTCCCTGTCTCTTTGGCCCTGTATGCTGGCGCATTTGCAGAGCTGACAAGAGCACAGGAGGCTTCCTGGTTTCTCACAAAATCCTTTGAGAACTGTCACAGCTCATTGTGCAGGACTCCCGAAATCAGTGTTTTATTGGAGGGCTGTTAACGGATGCTGTAGTCCATGCACTGCCTTCCTCCTTCAGGAATTCTCATGAGGGGCAGGGATACAATTTTTAGAAAAGCCCTAGAGGGTTAGGGGACGTGTGCGTAGGGGGAATACTTACATTATTTTTTGCAGTCTCTTCAAGTCACAGATGAAAAAGAAGTGTGGATCTCATTTGGACCTTAATCACCACCCTTTGAAACAAACAGCCTGTCTCAGAACTCCAAGAAAACAAGCCTAAGCACAATAAGGTAAAGGGTTTATTTTCACCCTTTTTTTTTTTTTTTTGTATCAGAACACAGGCACAGAGGAATTGGGGCTCGAGCTAAGGAAGCAGGAATTCAAGCACAAGCACGTGCCAGGGTTGTGCTGAGCTGGGCACGATCACGTAGAGAGCTGGTGATGGACCCAGGTCCCGCCCTGCCTCCTCTGAGACTGCCTGTCATCACGGTGTACTTTTAAAGTTCACAAATTCAGGCTGCAATCACAACCCTGGAGTTATTTCCTATTTATATTGCCCCTCCTGGATGCTGCAGCTGAGGTTCTGTGGATCTTTCGGTGCACAAGAGGGATAAGAGACCATCGTGTTCTGCTATGCTTGGGCATGGGTACATGACCAAAAGTCCTTGCCGTACTGGGGGACTGATGGTTTACCACTACCCGCATCATCTTTCACAGCCCAGCACGGGCACCTGGCTCTGGGTGATGCACAGAAATCTGCTATTCTACAGGAGTCCTGTGAGAGATTTAGAATTTCCCATTTCCTGCCCCACTGGAAGAAATCTGCATATAATACATAAATCCACCACGCCACATGAGACAACGTGAATTTGGAGGATGGGATAACCTCCAGGAGGTTCAGTGGGAGGCAGGGACAAGCTCTCTCTGCTGCCTGGTGCTTTCTGCTGCTTTCTGAACCTTGGCAAGATTGTAGGGAGCAATGGAAAAGCATGGAGTCAGTTTGGTTACAGAGCTCTCCTCCAGCAAGCAGAAAAGCCCTGGGCAAGCAGATATCGAGGCTGCCACGGCCCCTATGGCCTGTTGCCTGTTCCCTGTCTGTCCTCTCCTCTGAAGGGGGTGATGGAGAACTTGTTCCCGCTGAGCCCACTGGCCAGAGGAGCGCAGGAGACCCCGGATCAGCCCTTCGAGGATACAACATGTCCTCAGATCACCCTTACTGTGCTCTGACCCTCTTTTTTTTGTACAAATTTCACCCACAGGATGAAAACAAAAAGATAGGATTTTAGAAGAGAAAAAAACCATCCTGTTCCACACCTCTCATCGTAAACTGAGAGGTATAAGCCCAGACTGTGTTAGGATACACAGGAGGGAAGAACCCAGTTAAAAAGTGCAAGTACCAGTACCACCTCCTTATGCCATCACAGCATCTGAAGGGTCAGTGGCTGATGGAGGAATCGTTCATAACATTGAAAGGTGAGAGGAGGAGAATATTAATACAGGCATCCTCCTGGCTAATCCCCTGAAACCTTCAGTTCAAACGAGCTGGAGGAAGACCTCAGACCTGGGTTTTTAGTGATGAAGCAATGCGGCCATCTGCTTGCTTGTCCTTTCTGCATTTCTTGCTAACTCTTACTTCTCTCCTTAAAAAAAAATCCATGCTCACATGTCATATTTGATGCAGATGACAAGGTCAGATCCATCATATCCCATCAAGCACATGCCAATGCAGAGGGAAGCCAATAAAACAAATGTGCAAAGCGAGATTTATTTTCAAGTTTTCATCTTGAGGCATCCCCTTCTTTCTGCTTTCTGATGCACTTTCCAGCCCTGGGAGTCACAAGAGCACCTGAAAAATAGTTCTCTCTATATTAATATTCTCCCCTCACTTGGTTAGAAGAGGACACAGTGAGTGAGCAGCCTGGTTCTCGCTTGTCTCAAGTACCTGTGCACATCACGAACTAATGTTTTCAAATCCACGACACCAGTTAAAGGTGGCAGTAACATTACCCCTTTTGCAGTCTGAGAACTGACAAACTCAGACCCAGATCTGCAAAGCTGCCTGGACACATCTGATGGCTGAAGCTTGACTGATTTGGCAGGGAATCTGGGAAAAAATATGGTGGAGAATATTAACCTTATGATAGACCCTTGTGCCTGTCTCATCTACCATCAAATCCTGTCCCTTGCCTTTCCTTCCAATAATGCACAAATACGGCACTGGCAGGCACTGAGAATGCATCCTACCAGCAGGAATTAAGTTTTCCTCCAGAAAATATTCGGAGTATATTTTAGGTTTCATTCTGCAAACACCTGCACCTGAAGTTTGAGCAGGGGTGTTATCTTCAACCCTATAAGTAGAAATGACTCGCGTGATCAGCTGTCAGCTGGTGCTTACACATGGAGTGATTTGCAAAAAAGCTTTTACATTTTCAATTCAGGCACTACTGTAATCTGAATTAACCTTCAAGTGATGCGAAGTCTGAGAAAAAGAGATAATTTCTAAACAAACATCAGGAATTAAAAAACAAACCCCCCAAATCAGATAATTTAAAATGAGGTGTTATTTTGATAAGATGAAGATTTGCAGAGAACAGTTCTCAGATACGATGCTCACTATGAATCACTTACTAAGCTCTCAAAAGATTCGACATTTTGGCTGATCACAGGCAAGAAGCTCAGAGCTCAGTCGTTGGCTCGGGAAGGGATGTTAACCCATGGCTTAGTGGAGCATAAGAGTTTTTACTGAATTTATGAAGTTTAAAAAAAATTATGAAGTTAAAAAAAAAAAAAAAGACATGTGCTGAAGTGCTTTGGTTTACCAGGGTCCAAGCTCAAAGCAGGTCTACTGTGTGGGATTATTTATCTGTGCTAACTAGATCCAGAGCACGAACGCTCTTCTGTAGACCCCCTTGGACACGGCAGGTTGGTGTTGGGTTCCTTGTGATATTTTTAACTCTGGCCGGGCAGGCAGCCACCTCAAACTGGTGGATTGAGCTCATCAAATATCTTTCATTGAGGATATCTAGGATTAGGGTTAGGGTTAATATCCTCCTAGGATATTAAACTAAATAGGAAATTTCCTATTAAATAGGAAATTAAATATCCACTGAGGACATTTAATGAGGGTTAACTGGTATCTCCTCCGCTCACCCCCATGAACGAGCCCGGCGCATTCCCTGGCGGAGCAGGGAAGCATCTGCCCGGGAAGGTCAGTGCTCTACACCCACAGCACTGCTGCCGGGGCCTTGGCCACCTCCGCACGGCGCCGGCACCAGGAGCAGCAGCTTGACGTGGACTTGGCTTTCACGGGACAACGTGATCCCTGAGCGGAACTGCCTGGGTTCCTGCTCACGGGCCGCTGAGCTCAGCCCTGCATAGGCAGAATAACTGCGGGGGGCAGAGGGCGGGCTCAGCTCCCCCCCGGAGGGCATCCGAGTGAGCCAGGGCCCAGCTCCTTGTGCTTGTCGTGTTCTGAGCGACTCCCGATCATCCTCCAGCAAAACTACTTACTGGTGCTCTGCTTTCCAGGCAAACAAACAACTTACAGGTGGGTTTGGTGCCAAGAACAAGCCCCTTCCCCACTCGCAGCATGTGCGTTTTGGCACAGGAGCGTCGAGCTGGTCCGAGCTCATTAGCACCAGCCTGGGTCAGCTGGAGCAGCAAAACCCGTGCAAGGAGGAAAACATCCCGGATGAACCAGCTCTATGGGAATGTTCTCCTGCCATGCAATCCTGCCCTTTGCATTAGAATATTTCCGTACGTGGAGAATTCCTCCAGGGAGTCTGCTCAGAGACTCTGGGCTTCCACATTCACTTATTGCAGATAAAGACTAGGGGGCTTCAGCTTTCCAGGGAACTGGTTGCCGCTCTCCACAGTTCCACCTGCCTCCCTGCATCCCCTTGATCCACACACTGTTCACGAGGCAGAACAGGCCACAACACACAAAGGAGTCAACCTGGGGACTCATTAGGCCTCATTCCTGGGGCTTACAGGAGTTGCTGGCTGGACACCAAGGCTGAAATCGGAGGCACTGAAAAGTAACCCACTGTTGACCATGATGGGGTCTCTCCACAACTCCCTGTAGTCTGAGGGGCTGGAATGAAACATGTATGTTTATATCCTGCAGAAACTAGCAAAGAAGGAAGAAAAAAGGGGAAAAGGCCAAAATCACTTATTTTGAGACTCGCTTTGGAAAGCCCTTGGAAAGGGACGGAGTCCCTTGCACAGAGTAGGTCCGAGGAGCGCATTTCTTACAAATGTGATCAATGGAAAGTGCGGAAGGAGTCAGCATGAATCTTTCCAATCACCTCCTCAGATCACCTCCACCCTCCCCTCATCATTCACATTATTTGTGTTTAAATTCCCTATACCGTCTCACCAGAATCATCCATACTTGGAATGACACCTCCAGCAAGCCAGCTACAAATCCGGACTGGAGGAATATAAATAATGAGAGGGGATAGAAGACACGAGCTTAAGCAGAATTTTTTTCAGTGCTAAAATGTTAATCGTGTTCTCATTTCACAGGGCACCTCACCAAGCAAGCTCACAGCCGAACAGCATGTAAGCGCTGGAGATCAGCCAGGATGGCCAGCGCGTGCGAGGAAGGTACGAGACGTCCCCAGTCGGGGTGGTCTAAGGCTGCCGTTGTTGCAACAACCAGGAGTTATCGCTCGTTATCCACTGGTTTGACAGGGCAGACGGGGATTTGCACGACATTTCTTTGTCCTGTATGTTACACAGATGTAACAGTTTGTGTCTCAAGCATGGGAGCGTGCGTGTCCCAGCAGGGCCACCCACAGAGGGCACGCTGTGAAGAAATGCCATGCCATGAATTCTGCACCTCTGCTGCGAGCACTGGCAGCCTGTCCTGCTGTTGGCTCCGCGCAGAGATGGCAGCGATAGTGCTGAGCTCGTGCAGCATGCCAGGCACGTCAAACTCGCTGCTGCCGGCTCCGGGCTGCCCGAATACCTATCCTACAGCTCCTCCGCCCCCACGCTACCAAGTGACATGGCCGAGTGACATGGCCACCTGCAGTCATTTCCTTAAATTATAGAAAGAACCTGTGTGTGCACACAGCAGTATCCACACTGCAGAAATCACCTACATTTGATTGTAATTGCCTACAGAGAAATAAAACTACACTGCAAACAAACAACCCTCAAAGGCCACGGCAGGCTCTGCCTAGGTGCACGTACAATGTGCTCACCCATCGCTGCATTGGACTTGCAACACGTGTGTTATAAATAACAGCTCCAGAAGCCAACCGAAGGCTAAATTTGCTCTCAAGATTTTGTGTGGTGCTTCTTTTCCTAAAGTGCTGGGGTTGTTTTCTCATGGTTTGTGACACCTGTAGGGCCCTGGACAGAATTACAGCTTTGCAGCCACTCCATGTACATCTGTTACCCTACTGCACATTTGTTTCCTTGACAAAAACACAGGCAAGGAGCATATTTCAGTCCTTACAGTTAAGCTCTGGACCATGCAACTCTATCAAGGAAATGTTCATATCTTGCTACCTGTCATACCGGGTATGACCCTATCTGCCCTCCCTGATGCCTCTCCTGCGGCTCCTCTTTGCACTGACACCTGCAACTTCCTTCTGATCTGCACCGTCTTTTCTAAATCAGGAAACCTCTTATATCGTTTCCTTCCTTGGCCACGGAGATGCTAAGAAGGTCACCACCAGACCGCAGCTTACTGGGCCACGGAGCGCCGTCCTAATCCTGGAAGGACAGCAACGGCCATGTCTGATAAATGACCTGAACAAGTGATTAGAGTCTTTGTTTACTTGTGATTAGACCCAGTGATGGCACTCAGTGACACTGGCCGCTTCTAAGAAGACAGAAACAACATTTCAGCCATCCAATCTCCACAGAGCTACTAAACCCTGGCAATATCCTCTACGTCCTCTCACTATGGACACTTCCACCTTGCAGAGGGCAACCCAAAAGCAGGTATTTCTGCCACCCTGACCGCATTGCTGGAATTATGGGCATTTTCAGCAATCTTCCCAGATCTTCAAAGCTACCTTCAATGTCCTTCTTGAACCGCCTGAAGCACAGATATTTTCACAGCCTTTTCAGCCTGCATGAGAAAATGGGAGCTTCTCCCCCCACTCTGGATTCAGTGAGCTCCAAATAACTTGAGGGAAAGAAAGAGAAATGAAAAAGAGAAGAATCAACCAGCAGAGTTTAAGAGTTCAGAAGTCTCGTGAAAAGGAAGAGCTGCCCCTGCAGCCCTGGCACACAGGCTACAAGACACCTTCCTCCCGTTAGGGGACAGCTCAGTGGTACCTAACTATGATAAATGCCATAGATGAAGAGAAGGGTCCATGGTTTACAGTATATACTTACATAGTGCATAGTTACAGCAGTTTTTAACATGCTGATGGCTGAAAGAAAACTTTTAAAACCCGCTGGCAGTGTTCTTTTGGAAAATATCATTCAAAAATAAAGTACTTCTCCCCTGCTGCTGAATCCTATAATTTCCCCGAGTAAGTTAAATCCTGATCTATGGAATTAGGGCACAGTATTTCTCTTATTCATGAAGAAGGGTTTTAGCCAGCACATTTGCTCAGCCACATCAGAATTTTTCATCCCTTCATGTAAAGATATATTCCTTGCTGCAAAAAGCTGGGACACTAAACTAGAGGTGAAAAATGTTTTTAGATATAGCATAAACAAACCCAAATTCCTATTCTCCTTCGAATTCCTAATCTGTACTTGAAAAAGTTCAGAGGAATGTTTACCCCTCTGTTATGATGGAGTTTCATGGATAAGGTTTCCACATAAGATGAGAAATATAAATCTCACAGATCTGTATTTACTGAACATGGCATCTGCTGAGGTGTGGCAACATCACAGCTCTTACCAAGTAAGTGGCTTCACCTGGTCACATATATTTTTGTCTCTTTCCTCCTTAAGCTCCTAAGGGAACAGCTCAACCACAACACCAGTTAAATAAACATCTCACACCACGACCATGAACACAGCAGAACTAGCAATCAGGACCTGCTCTTATTTACTTGTCTGGGAACTGGAAACTTTACACTGCTCCACGTTCACATCAGGTGTCGTGCACAGTCCAATAACTCCTATCCAGTCCTAAAATCTTCATTCATCTTTCGTCAATGCAAGCTCCATGCTTTATTCAACTGGAGTCCCAGCTCAGGACTGAACAGCAGTCAACAAGGATCCCTGGACCAGCATTTCCCAATACGTAGGGCACAGTGTCACCCCCAAACTCCACAGGCAGCTCTTGTTCCAGCAGGGGCCCTTCGTTCAGCCTGTCATCCAGCTGTGCCGCGGGGAAGGTCCAGGACATGATCTGACTGTGCTGGGGCAAGTGCCCTTCCCATTTGCAAGGGGAACACAACCCAAACTGCCTGAGGGCTCTTCTAAGCCGTTGCTTCTCAACCAACTCCATCATGGATACGATACAAACCAGGGATGGCACCTCGCAAGCATCCTTCCCGGGAGATACTGCTGACTTGGGTTACCTGGAGCGCACAGAGTCAAAGCCAGAGTCTGCCCCGCAAACTGCCCAGGCGTCAAGGGCATAACCACATGTCCTTGCAACACGTTGCAAACACAATTAATCAGAAATTAAAATGTGCTGAATCCCACCATGCCCAAAAAGACCACAGATCTGCCCATCAAGGCTTGACTAAGGTACGCTAACTTCATCGCCCCAGTCAATAAGGGAATGCAGGTTCTCAGCCTATCCATCAGACTTTGGCTTTGTCAACACTCACACCAGAGCAGTACAAGCCCCCTTTCAGTAGGCTCATCAGGAAAGTCTGAATCCAGAACGAAACTCACGAAACTCGTAACCTTCTGCATCTCAAGCAAGGTGTCCTTCCTGCCCCAACTCTCACTATCCAGTCCTTCCTTGCACAGCAGAGCCACAGCAGCAGAGACCTCAGTACCATTTGTCATTCCTAAACAAAAATAAGATGAAATCAATTACTCACCTGCAGTGGTGTGGGCACTTGGGAGTTTCCGAGTCCTTCCCGTCACCAGTGGGGAGCAGATGTAGCACCCTTCTACAGTCTCAGCTTCACCCTGCAAGAATCAGGACACAGAGTTTTCCGTCAGTTGTGATAATCAGATAATCCAGTACTTTCTAATCCTCAGCAGAGAAGGGTATGCGGTATTGGAAATAAGAGCCTCTGGCTGGTTGTCTGCGAGGATCAGACCCAGGACTTTTGGATCTAAGACTATGAGCTGCTTAACGAGGAGCTCAAACCAGAAGACATAGTCAGCTCTGTTAGCGGGACTGAATACTTGGAATAGCAGGACTTGAACACTGCAGGGGTATTGGTTCATACCGGCTCAGGCTAAGGAAATCTCATGAAAAATACTGATCCTGTATGCTGATGCTTGCAGAGAAGACAAATTTACTGATAGACAGAGGTGGACAGGACTATTTGGTCATGCTGGCTGGGATTTGTTGAGGGAAAAACAAAATATTCAATAGTAGAATGGAAACCTTGCTGTGGTTTCCAGCTCTTGTGGTGAAAATATGAAAGTAAAAAATTTGCTTTGGATCAGGCTGACTTGAATTGAAAAATTTTGTTGACTGAAGTGCCATGTGTTTCCTTAAGTCTCTTCAGTGTTTCTCCGGATCCCCTCTGAACTGTCAGGATTCCTGCTGGGACTTCACATTAAGGAGCTTCGCCTTCCCTCCAAGGGCTGGGATTCCTGGCTGCACTCCATGCAACATGCTGATCTCCAACCTGTGAGGCCTGCCAGGTAGAAACTACAACAGGCAGTTTCAGTGGAAATGGCAGGTAAGGGAAATCCTGTGGCAATTCTTATGTTGGGCATGTGTCTACTGCACAAGTTTCTGTGCACCAGCAGGCGGGCAAGCTGTCCTCTTCGCAGGGAGGTCTTTGGCTCAGACAGAGCACAGCATATTCGCACACCTTCTTTAAAATGGGGTTTTGCATCCCATCAAATCCTAACTTCCCTGCAACCAAATCCACACCAGCACCTCCTTCAGACTGGAGATCTCTGGAGAGGGAGCCTCATGGCCAAGCAGTGGGGATGTAGACGAGTGCCCTGCACGCTCTATGCTCTGCAGCCCCAGGGGCCATCAGGACTGTCTTTAAGAGAGCAGAGTCTCAAAAGTCCAAAGTTTACAGCATTGGACCAGTCTCCATACCCCCAATCCAGTGACTAAACCAGTAACAAAATCCAAAGATTTAAACCCAACTGTCATTCCCAAAAAATCACCTCTCTTAGGCTAGTGAAGAAATACAAAAAAGGCAATAAATCAATGCAGATTTGCAGAGTTCTTATGTTATTTGTTTTCCATACTCTTAAATCGGCAAGCTATAACTATCTTTTGCTTTCCAAGAAATGTTTCCTGAGTAACAAAGGCTTTTCTTATTATTGTTTTTTAAATTGCGGGAGTGACACATTTTCACCCTGCCTTGTGAGATACTCGGATATCCAGGCGGCCTGATCTCATGAAGGGGACACGAGGAGCAGTCAGGACTCTGTCAGTTACAATAAATGCCAAGACGAAGAGTTAGCTCATCTGTCCAGCCTGACAGAACAGACTCTCCATAATTAGAGGCTCCATTCAGCCTCAATTATGCTACAGCATTGCATTGCAGAAGGTCAAATCAAAAAGAAGCCTTAATTAAAACAGAGAAAGGATCAAAGAGACAGAGAAATGAACCACTGGGCTTTAACCAACAGAGCAGACAAACACATCTAATGAGCTGCTCAGAGGTCACACACTGGCTGTCACAGCAGAAGTCTCCACACACTTGGCAGTGCTGAGGAGATAATTCTTCCCGCACAGAACATTAAAGCTCTGCACAAACCACCACAGTGACATGGCTAAGAGGGGTGACTGCACCCTGTGGCCACATTTGCTGTCACCCAAGAAGAGATGAACTTTGCCATGCTGTCTGCTGAGCTCCCTTCCATTTCAAGAGATCCATCATCCTGGATTAACAGTCCTCTGCAGGGATCAGGTAGATCTCAGAAATTCAGCTGAATACGTGAAGCACTGGAACCCATAATGCAAGTGCAGAAATGGCTTTTGGGCAGTGGAGGAGTGAATCATAGAATCATAGAATGGCTAAGGTTGGAAGGGACCCCTAGAGATCATCTAGTCCAACCCCCCTGCACACGCAGGGCCACCTAGAGCACGTGGCACAGGACTGCATCCAAGCGG
>JAUBNY010000198.1:1013244-1039531 GCA_032275445.1 Crypturellus soui
GCAGCTCCACATCCCTCTTGTACTGTGGGGCCCAGAACTGGACACAGTACTCCAGATGTGGCCTCACCAGGGCTGAGAAGAGGGGCAGGATCCCCTCCCTCAACCTGCTGCAGACGCTCCTCTTAATGCACCCCAGGATCCCATTGGCCTTCTTGGCCACAAGGGCACCCTGCTACCTCATGGTCAACCTGTCATTCATCATGACGCCCAGGTCCATCTCTGCAGAGCTGCTCTCCAGAAGGCCAGGTCTGGTCAGGTCACTCTCCAGAAAGAGGACAGTGAAGCGGTTGACTTGAGGTCAGCCCAGGTCTGAACAGAGCTCTGAACCTGGCACCTCTTAGTTACACTGGGGACTTGGAAAAGAAAACGGCTTGTGGCCATGGACTCTATTGTGATTACAACTGCCAGAGTCCCATGGGTCCCTTCTTTGCTGTTATTCTGACAGGACAGGGGAAGATGGAGAATTATAGGAGGTCCCACCAGGAAGGAGGGGCAGAGATTTTGCTCGAGTCTTGAGTGAGTTCCTGAACGTTCCTCTCCTCCCCTCAGTCCCCTCACCACAGTACATGGTCTCACCCAGCCCCCTGGACAGGCCGAAGCGCTTTGGCCCTGAAGCCTTCCTTCCCTCATTGATAGAACAACCCAAAAGTGAGAGAAAAAAAGGGATATACGAGAGGAAAAGGAGCACAGAGCAGAAAAGACCATAAAACATTCTGTTCCTAGCTGGACCACACTCCAGTGCCTCTTTCACACCAAGGGCCAAATTACTGAATCTCTTTGTGCCCCTTGGAATAAGTTAGATGCAGATGGGGTCTACAAAAGGGATCATAACCTCACATAGAAGGTCCACAAGAGGTCATGGCATAGACAGAACTCACCATTAGCAAAACCAAGGGGGATAAGGAAAGAAAACCACCTGCTACTCCATAATTCCCTATTCCCCAGAGGCACTGCTGCAGTAAAGGTCAACAGGTCCTGCTCTTGCTGGGCTCTTTCCTGCATGAGGCAGTGCTGCACAGGGAGCAGCACGCTCCGTCCTTGCAGGGCTGGAGTGAAACCACTATGGATTACCACCCATTACCACTTCAAATTCAAAAATTAAGGAGGAGGGAGTAAATATCCTGCCAAACTGCAGATAAAACACAATAAAATTGCTCAGACAAAGGAAATGCACTAAAGTGTGCTGTTTTATTTTCACTCTGGGCCCCCAAAGCATTTCCCTCCTCTCCCTGAATGATAACGAGTATAAAAATTAAACATAAATTCTCCAACAAAAAGCAAAATGCACTGAAGGATAATAAATCACTGGGGCTGGATTGCATTGGAGGAAGCTAGGGGAAGGAATAAAGGATGAAGCAGCGCAGATACTGACTAAGATATATCATAGACCCTTAACAACCCAACTACTCATCCTCAGGACAGGGAACATGCCACAAAGGGATGAATTTTGATCAAGAAGTCAAGGGGATTGGTGAGGTTGGTAGCTCATGTTCTCAGCATTGAAGGGTTCAGAGTAGGGAGCCCCACATGGCACCACCATCACCCTCCATCTCGATTAGGGAAGAGGATCAGGCTCTGCACAACGAGTCCAAGATTATGAGCAGAAAACAGTTGTGCTAAACACACTTACTTGCAGATGCTAGAGCTTTTTAGAATGTCTTTCCACCCCCATAGGCTTTAGGTACAAATCTGTACCTGCTGCTATCCACCAAAGTTAGAAGGTCTACAAACAGAAGGTCTGTGTCCATTTGGGGGGTTTTGACATGTTAGTCTTGAAATGTTTTGTTACCATTTGTGTATTAAATGGGGTAGACCTGGACCTGTCCCATGCCGTGTGCAGAACATGAGAACTCCTCTTACTTGCCCAAGGAGACCTGCCCTGCAGGTACTGGCAGCACCCCACACTGCCCGATCTCCTCCCCGTGACCCAGGAGCCAAACGCAACCCCCTGCATTGGCCCTGGCAGCGAGATGAACCACAGACACCAGAAAAAGTAAAAATGACAAGTCCAATGCTGCAGCGGGGAAACACGCGTTTCCAGAGAGCAGCTGTCATGGACTGGAGGCTTTCACCTGAGCCGAGCTGAGATCTCTCCATTTTAGATTTCTGACGATCTGAAACAGTCCCCAGGGCATCACAAGGAAGCACAATATTCCTGAAATACCACATCAGCTTTGATTTTTTTTTTCTGACAAACAGATCACCTTTGATTTTGCAGGAAACTCCTACTTCATTAAACCTAAAGATGTTGCTTTCCTGGGGTTTCCTCCCCATTTGGGTCAGAAAAATGCAGTTTAGCTGGGGAAGAGGCTTCATCTTTACACTGCCTATCATGGTGATTTGTCATTTAAAAAACAAGTGTGGAGTTGGTATGAAATAGCATCAGCTCAGGATGCACATATAAAAGGCTGACACCAACAATATGTCTCAGCAGGAATCTGGAAGTGCAAATTGAAAATTCATCTTCTATTTGGTGTCCTTGTTTTGTGCCCTCAAACTTCTCAGAAAATTTTCCTTTGGAGCTGGGATGAAAGAAATGGCATTCTGGGGAAACCAAGTGGGTTGAAAAGAAGGCGATTTCAGCATTGTGTGCTGAGGCAGCAACAGCGTGTGCATGGGTATTTGCTTTCCTCATAGCGCTGAGGGTTTTGAGGACGTGCAAGCGGGAGTGCATCAGCACAGCCACCTGCCCTCGCAACACCGAGATGGTAGTGCAGAAACTGCTGCTCCTGCTTCTTCCCCTCTGTGTAACACTTGGCCTCCTCTTGCCGTTCCAGATAAAACACCTGGCTCCGCTGGACGCTCACAGGCGAGGCAGGAGGAGCAACTATGGAAGTGCCCTCAAGCAGCTGAGAGTCTGTACGGCGAAACCAGCTGAATGGGAAGGGGTTACACTTCCCTTAGAGAAACCCAGATCCCTTCTCCATGATCCAGAGCCCAGAGAATGGAACAAAGTGATGAAATACTGTCAGGTTAGTACTGAGGATCTAAGTCAACCTAAATGCATCCTCTGCAGAGAAAAGGACCAAGGAAGAGCAAGGTGAGCTCTGCAGATGGTTAAGGTATAAACTCTGTTTATTCTGAGTTGCGTGCTAAAGTAGCAGAGTGGCTAGAAGGTAGTTAGAAGGGGACCAGGACCTGGGTTTCATCTTTCATATTGTTACAGATTCTCTAAAGGATTTAGGGCAGGTCAGGTGGCTCCATCCTTATAAACCGACTCTCATCACTGAGGCTTTCAGTGTGGGGCAGCCCAGTCCCAGACCTATCACAGGTTCTTCTCCACACTGGGACTTGCTGGGGCATGGGCTGTCCCCAGGCGCTAGGGCTCCGGTTTCCTCAGCCCAGCAGCAGCCAGGGCACTTGGAGGACTTCGTGAACAATCACACCCACATGTCAAGGGGGCAAAAATGTGAAATAGCCAAACAAATTGACTTCAAAATACATCCAGATCAGGTCAGCTCAGAGCTAAAATGTGAAGGGTGAACATTTCCAGGCTGCTGGATTCTCTGCTTGGTCAGTCTTACATGACTAGACACCTCCAGAAAAAGAGATGTTTGAAATCTGTGTTAGAGAAGAGGACTCTGTCTTTTCGTTTCTCTGGATGGCATCAGTAACACCTTGGATTTAAATACTGCTTGGTTTTCTAGCATTTCTACACCTTAGGCCATGGGAATAAAATGGGAGGAGACACTATATGTTAACTGGTACACTTTCATTGGTAGTTGCACGCTTTAATCAATAGATGCAGGTTTCATTGTCAACGTCCAGTCTCTAGATTCTGATGCAAAGTCACTGTCTCAGAACATAATTTGTTATTTTAAAGCAACACTGTGGCCTCAGTCTTACAGTGACCCTTTAATGCTGGATTTTCTCGTCAGTAACTCAACATTCAGATGCTCCAATTGCTCACCCAGTCTTGGGTTAGGGTTGTTTGGTGACTGAGCACATCAGATACCTCCTCATGGTGTCAGTGGAACTGAACTTCACTAATGAGTGACCAGCAGGTTAGCAGGCTGGGGTAAGGGATGGCAGAGAGCAATGGCCTTTAAGGTACCAGCAGGAAATTGAGGAGAAGCCGGTCAGTTCCTGGTTCCTCCCCAGGCTCTCTTCATAACCCTGGGTTCCAGTTCTGCACCTCACTCTCATCTTTACTGCGGCTAGTAACGCTTCCCACAGAAGGTCGTGTGGATAAATTAGTTTATCTTTAAGAAAGATCTATTATGATGGACACAAGGGCCCAATTAGAAAGAAAAATAATAATAATAAAAATAAAAGCTAGATGTTTGCTTCTTTGCATCACCACTGGCTTTAGGGTAACAAGACACAAATTATGGCCAAACTTTTTACCAATTTGTGAATTTTCTGAGTAATTTCCCACAGCACAGGTTAAATTAATTCCCCTGACAGTTGAGGTGGAATCCTGGGATGCTCTGAATGTTCCCCGCAGTGACGGCTCCGGGAACACATCCTGGCCTGGCAGCACGGGCAGCACAGTGTTAAGCTCTTCCCAGGCAGTTTGTTACCTGCACTGATGAAATTTATGGCCGCTCACTGGCTGCTACAGGCTGTAATTATATTTTAAATCAAATTAGGGACCCCGGGCTGTCCCCAGCTCTGCGCTGCAAATAGGAACCCCGCACGGAGCCGCAGCCAGCGTGACAAAGCGCCCGGTGGGTGCCGACCCTGTGAGCTGCGGCGGGGCCAGCGGAGCCCGCCACCTGGTTATATATATATATATATATATAATCCCGTCTCCAACTCAGTTGTAATAGCTGCCTTGTTCCAATGCCTGCCCATCTCACCGCAGCACCATCATCATGAGACCAGCTGTACTTAAAACATTTCTCCTTTGAGCAATTTTCAGCGAAATTCTTGATGGTTTGATGTAGTCATTTTGTGCCCTGGGCCGATGTGACATTAATTATTGTTAAATATGCTTATCTGTTTCATGCAGTGCTGTTCAGATAAAGGTCAGTGTGGGAGCCTGGGACAATGCTGGTTGCTGCCCTGCTCTACTGCCAACTTGCACTCCCTGCCCTCTCTTTTCGGTGCTTTGCCATTAATCCACGCGCAGCAGATAGACGTTCAGAAAGAGCATATACCTCAGCTGCCCAGGCTGGCACTTCCATAGGGCGTGATTAGCTCAGGCAGTGCTAGATGCATGGGAAGGTCAGGTAATAACTGCCTGCACGAATGCAACAGCAGTTGCTAGTTAAGGAACTCTATAGCCCGAAGCATACACATTTTCTTCCTGTAACTCAAAGTTGGTGATGGCTCTGTTTCACCACACAGGCAGCCCACAGCACAACCGCAGCACAGTCACACCAAGACAGAGCCACTGTCCCCGGACGAGAACAGGGAGGACAGATCCGAGAACAGGGAGGACAGATCCAAGCCAGGAAATAGTCCTAATCGCAGCAACCACTCACACTAGGATTGAAGCCCATGTGTTGTCAGGAGTCGGAGTCAGGACTGAACTGTCCCGCTGTCCTGACAGAAACCACAGTGCAATGTAAGACCCGCAAACACTTTTCAAATTTCAACTCCTGCAAAATGAGAGATATTGAACTGGTTACTGAAAACAGCATTTGACTTTGTATTGCCTTGTTTTATACTTCAAAATAAAAAGACGTTTATCTCCTAAAGCTCCCTGCCTTTCTCAGGAAAATACTGCATTTACTGATTGCATTCATTTTTTCCTCATCTTCTGTGTATATAAAGGAGGTATGAGCTAGATGATGCACTCCTAGATGCACCCCTCAGCTTTCCACAGAGAACTGAAGGAGAAAAGAGGATCTGAGTGGCTGAAAAGCAGTTCAAAGGCAAGGGCTGGAGCCTTCTGTACCGGGCATGGGTGCGAGAACTCTGCTCTACTCTGAACTCACTGAGTTTGGGCACACAAACTAAATTAGCAGCATCAGCCCATATGTGACTTGCGGCATCCACAAAGGCCTGCACTTAACCACTGAGCTGGTTGCACACAGGGGCTCCTCCAGCCCTGTGGGACCTTGCAGGGAGGAGAAAGTACTTCTTCCTCAAATACTTCTAACACAGCTAAAGTTAAGTAAAATAAACTCTCAGGCAAATAGAGATTTGTGCTTCAGGGCCTCAGTTTCATTGTAAGAGTGTAAAGGTGGAAAAAACGTACTGACACCCTCCCTTCCTTTTAACGCAGATGCAGCAAAAGGTGAGAGGTGGCATTATGTGTTTAGAAAGGTATGAGACAACCCAGGCCCTCTCCAAGGTCGGGGACAGGGTGTCCTGCAGCTAAAAATACAGGGACAAGCCAAACAGTGAAGGTTGGTGAGAGGCAGGCGCAGGGTGACTGAAGACAACAACGGAGCAGCCTGTTTATTGAGCCGGTGGCTCCGGGCAGCAGCGACTGGAGATCCTGGCACACATAGCCGCGCGAGTGATGGGCTCCGGGCAGCTGGAGGGGTCTGGTATCTCTCCTCCAACACAGAGCAGAGACATTCCCGTTGCCTTCCCCTCACTTCAAGCCTTCCTCTTAATTATTTTTAGCTATTGCACACAGCAGGACAACACGCGGGGACACGGCAAGATGGCACAGCGAGGACCACCGTGCTGGGTGGCGGCTGGTTCGACACTGGGGCCTCGCTGCAGGGCACGGCTCCCGCGGCCCCGCACACGGCCACACGGCCCGGCTGGCAGAAAAGCAGTTGTCTCTGCTATACCTGAGCGCGGGCTCCAAGGGCACACACAGCCCCTTCACGAGTCTGCAGGGGGTTTGTGCAAGGGGGCAGGAGGGCTCGAAGCTGCCCAGAGCAGTATTCCGCTGTGTTTGGCACCATGGAGGCAAGTGGAGCCTGTGAGGACAGCAGCCCTCAGGGACGGCTCTCAACGCCCCATGGGCCCTCTGGTCACAGCAGCTGAGCTGCAGCCTCTGCTTCTCCACGGCTCTGCTCTCCCCAGGGCTCTGCAGCTTCTCTCCCGCTTCACTCCCCGCTCTTCCCTGGGGCTCTTCCCTGCTGCTCTGCACTTCTGTGAGAGCTTACTTCAAAAGCCTCTTGCAGAGCTCTTTGCGGAGCTCCATTTGCCGGTAGCTCCATCCTCGGGGGCTCTGTGCTGTCTCGCACACAGCAGAGCGCACAGAGGCAGCTGAACCTCTGGGTGCTGCACAGCTACCTCCTGCATTTCCATAGCTGCCCACAGGAGCCGCAGCAGGGTAGGGACAGAAAGGATTCCGGTTCACCCTCTGCCCGCTTAGAAAAGCCAACGTTGAGAGGAGTGAATTCTGCGAGCTGAAGTTCTGCCTCCTGAATGAGCTGTGCAGAGTAACCCAGCAGCAGCCAGGGATGGGCAGGATGTGATCTATCACCCAAGACACACACTTGTGATTGAACAGTGCTAGGCACAACCAACTGAAAGAAGTGACTTTCTGATGGTGATGGAACCTCTGGCCTGTTGGGGTAATGAGACACGTGTCGTTCCCACCAGATTCAAGGCCTGCGGGAGGGAAACTAGTGAACATCGTGGCCACTTGGGAAGGTCTCACACCTCCTCCCAGCTGTCCCTGCACCAGGCCCCACAGGGAGGATCTGAGCTCCCTGGCATATTATTCCACACTGCATTAATGCTTAAGGGACTTAGGGTAGGCTGCATCACCCGAGGATGTTCCAGTGCAGAGAATGATCCCAACCAAAATATTACTACTTCTTCTGCAGTGTTTTAGTAAACCCAGTGGATCAATCTCCCTTGTCTCCAGGCTGCGCAGTGCTATCATCACACCTCAGATCCCCATCACTCCAAGAGTGGACTCAACTCAGACACAACCAGCTGAAACCAAGGGAAAACTGGCAGGATATAATTATCCGCATCAGAATTTAATTCAAGCACCAGAGCTGACACTTGCCAAAATGCCACAAGGGCTTCTGTGACAAATATTTGACAGCTCCACCCGAAGGACACTACTTATAGCAATGCCCTGCAGGGCTTCTTAAGGCATCAGAGCAATGCGGGGGTGAAAAAGTCACCTAGCCCAGGGTGTCCAACTCGCCACCTCCGCGTTGTGCAGGATAACCAGGGCATACATGTCACAGGGCCACAAAGCAGCCGCAGACAGATCAGAAACCAGCCCAAATGCACCACTTTTCCAAGCACAGAATTAAAAAAGCAAGATGAGAAGTTTTTCTTCACTTGCAGTATTCTTCTCAGTTAAAACGCTTATGGCCAACAGATCTCAGCTCCATGCTGTAGCCACTGCAAATACTGAGAACATGGAGAAGATGCTGCAAGGCAGGCGGCGTGCCAGGCTGAGCCTGCCATGAAGGGCTGCTCTATTTAATTTGCCTTCTTTCATTAACCTTAATGGATTTACACTCGGGACTAGTGCTGAAAAAATCAATTATATATCTATTTAACCTCATTGCCTTGATATTATTCCCTCTGCCCCAGATCTGGCTTCCCATCTGACACTTGAATTCTTGCCGGCTAAGGACTGCAGGGCTGCCAGAAACTCGAGCTTAGTGTCCATGCTGTAGGATAAACTTTCAGATGCATGATCAAAGTTAAGGGACAGATACAACCTAAGCTGCTTTTGCAAGAGTGATTTCAGCAATAAACTACTGCAAAAATACTAACAGAAAACTCCACTCAGGCCTACAAGCCCATATATTCCCTCATAACTTACACTCTGTTGCATGGGTTATGGATTTTGTCTTGCTGTTAGAAACTGTCGTCTTCTGATATGAATGCTGCTAGAGCTCTTAAAAAGTGGGAACTGTATCAGGGCTGATAGTCAGAATCAATAGACCTCTGCATCAGTTAGCAGAGGCCTGACAGGCTCTCTGGCACACGGACAGCAGGGTTGGTACTAGTTCACTGCCAGGTGCCTGGAGCTGTGGTTATTCACCTTTATCTGGATGCTGGTGTCAGACACACTGCTGTGGAAAAGCTGATCTGAGTTTTACGAAACACCCTTTAAGCAGACAGACACCGTCCACAACAGCCTGCAGCTTGCTGGAAACCGCAGCTTGGAAGAAACAACCACAGAGCTGGGGGAGATCCTGGGTTTATGCGGTTTCTGTCTGTGAGAGCCAAGCAAAACATCAAGAACTGCAACGGACATTAGGCAAAGGTGCATCTGCTGCTCTTCCCTCGTGGACTTTAGAGGGAAGCACTGCCGGAGCCCATCCCGGGGCTACCTAGTGCCCAGCAGGCTGTTTGCAGCACTCCACATCCAGCCCCTCGCGGACAACTAACTCTGGCCATTTGGGAAGATCTTTGGGAAGATCTCTTGGGAATGTGCTTGCAAAAGGGCCAGAGTTTCAAACGTGGATGCACAACCAGGGTGCCCTGCTGCCTGTGTCAGCTGCAGGCGGAGGGGATGGTGCCTGAGCAGCTCCAGACAGACAGGCATATATTAATTCACTGCTAAATTGGATGGCTTGTTGTACACAAGCAATTTCTTTTTTTTTAATGAAATGGGTGTATCATTATGATTAGGCAGAGTCGTTAAATTCAGCTTTTAATTAGATTTCTGTAATTAGAAATTTGTTTAATTATTTCGCACAGGAGGGGAAAAAGTATTGCTTGGCTGGGGTTATATAGTGCTGTGACAGGTCCCTCTGCCACCCCAGACTGACTGATCATCTAAAACAAAACTCCGATTTTGAGGCCTTTACGCGGTGTGTATAATTCTCAACTTTGGCCGAGGCAAAGAGGCAGAAAGCGTGAGGAGCAGGTGGAAAATATCATGAGTTTCTACTGGTATTGGCTTCTGCTGCAGAGATGCTCCCAGAAGCCGCAGCCCCATGCCGACAGCGCCGGGACAGCACCTGCAGCAGGTTGTTGCTGCTGCCTGAGTGCGTCCTCCCTGGCTAAGCAGCTGTGACCATGAGCCACCAACTGGCCTGAGATGCCTCCTTGGCACAAAGAAAGCGGCAGAGCTGCACCAGCTGCGGTGGACAAGCAGCAGCTTCATTTTCTACAAGCAAAGGACTGATTTTATCCTGAAATGAATTTCCCCATGGCGGAAAGCACCAGGGCAGAAGCAAAACTATTTGAGTTGAAGGACAGGTTGACGCAGGGAGAAATATTCATAGCGCACTTATGGCCAGACTCATGCAATAACGCTATGACTACCAGAGCAGGAGGGTTGGTTTGGTTCCCCCAATCACCTCCCAAGTCATGGGAGAAAACTGCTTGCAGGGAAAAGCCCCAAAGCTTCTGTTTGGGGTTGTGCACAGCAGATTTGAAGGAGAAGGACACGACTGCATTGGATGCTCCCTTGTAATCCTTCTAGCTAGGGCCAGCACGTCCTGGTGCAAGGGGCAGATCCAGGCTCGCTTTTCTGCATCAGCTGCTTTAGTGCTCAGACACTGTGTGTGACTGCTGCCACTGTGAACACTTATCAGGAGGAAAAACGCTGGGGTTTAAGCGCCAGCACACTTGACCAAGAGATGCTGTAGCACAGCTACCTGAGGCACCGGGCTGCCGTAGAAGCAGAAATGCTTTCACTTATTTCTTTAGGTTTGACCTTAGAGAAGAAATATACAGGTGTCCTGGAAAGTATCAGGCTTAAAACAAGTAAACAGCATCAGAAAGATGGGGAAAAATAGATTTGTTTTGTTTCTTACTGTCTCCTGGCATTAGTAAACACAAAAAGCTTCAAAGAAAGATTTCTTTGTACTTTCATCCTTCCATCAAATTCTATCAGCAACATGTAGGAGAGAGGACTTTTTTTTCCCCAACCAAAGTGTTATTTGCTCAAGGTCCAGATAAAGAGTGAACAGCTATAGATATATGTAGATACAAATATATATAGACATATCTTGCAGCCTGCATGGACGTGTGCATGCAGGAGTTCCCTTCTGACCTCCTGTCAGAAACATCTCCTTACACCTCATCTCAGCACTGCCCTTCCTGCAAGAAGCAGTTCTGGTTACAGCAACAGCCGCACTCTTGCTCATGGATCCCCCAGGTATCCCAGGCTTTGGAGGAGATGAGTTTATGAATTCCAAAATAAACCTTGGAAAACAAACAAACAAACAAAAACCTCCACTTTTTTTGTATATGATAATCAATCAATAAATAAACCCTGATTATTCTTCCTTTGACATATCTGAATATAGAGCTTTTCCCTAAATCCCCTCTTTCATGAAGGAGTATTTCTAAATTTGAAATTGATTTCAAGTAGCCTTGTACCAACAGAAAGGCTGCATAACTCGCCTTATTATTTACCCCCACACCACCTGGTATGAAGATGCAGACAGTTTCTCTTGCAGAAGAAGTAATGTTGGTTCTACAGGTCACTTGCTGCACCAAGAGCGCCTTGGTCTATCCCTGCCAGGGGAATGGTACCTCATCATCATTGCCTTCGGCCAAAACACGCTGGGAAGTGTCCCACACCAGTGTCACCTGCTGTTGAGACCTTCCCGTCTGCCTCATGAGACGACATGAAGACCCTCTGGCAAAGAGACCTTTTGCAGTCTCACCCACCCACATTCAGAGCGTCCTGCTGCTCCTCCAAAGAGCTTCCTTGCTCACAACTGCTGCTGTACGCACAGTAAAGGACACCAGGATGGAGGAACATTCAGCTGGAGGCCAAAGAAACTCTATATTAAGCACTGCTTTCCCTGCAACTCTAACCTGCAGAGATGACAAAGCCCCAGAGAGTGCAGCATCCCCCTTCAGTTTTTCCATTAAATTGATTCTGAAATAGGAGTGTTGGGGAGAGGGGGAGAAGGGAAAGCAATTACACAGCAGTTCATTAATGACATATTTGGTTTAGGAGCACTTTAGAGAAATTCCTCAACAAAGATTTGAAAGAACCACAATATATGTTTGCACTCACATCTGGAGCTAATTTAAACAAAATGTTTATTTAAAAAAGCAGGTGAGAGTCAAATTATGATGCAAAATTTTGTTTTCTTTCTCTCTTTAGGCTCTCCCTTCTGGACACAGTCCTTGCTGATCCAACTTCTGCAGTCCCTAGTGGTGGAAATCCAACTTTTCCTTTCCACCTGCAAGCCTTTGAGCCCAAAGTGCTCATTCGCTCAGTGCAATCACAAAGCTGAGAGCAGCTCTGAGAAACCCTCTAACCCACCAGGCCAATAACAAAGCAGCGGCACAGCTTGAACTTCAAACATCTTCTGAAACCAATGAGTCCTGCGAGCTCTTCACCAAAGCAGCTCCGGGAACAAGCCTGGGAGAAACCTCCCCTCTGCAGATGTAGCCAGCGCAGTGACATCAACAGCAGATACAGGACCTGAGCACGGAGCTCCTTGTCCAGCATCACTGTACCCTGTCATCCTCCTCAAAAGGGTAACAAGTAACAAAGCACAGGGGGAATGCAAAAAATAGCGCTGTTTGTTGAGCTTTGGGGCGATATCATATATTTTGGGAAGCAATCAATGAGATTAGGGATTCTTTCCAAAGCTATCTGCCTTCTTTCCAGTAATACTAACGCCTGTGTTCAGCACAGTGCGTTCCACCAAGCATGACAGCTCCTGCTTCTGCTTTATCCTTGCCCAGAGGTGGGCACTGCAGACATCCAGCACTGCAATTTAAGACACACATGATCAAACCAGTGAAAAGTATTTTCTGATTTTCTTGCAAACTGAAAAGATTTAGAAGTCATGATTTGGGAAAGCTCTCTTTGAGAACTCCAAACTTTTCTCTGAGGACATCTAACATTGCCTAGATTCCCATGCTGTGCTGCCATAACAACAGAATAACAAAAGAGAAAACAAAAAAAACCTCAACATGAGCTGCAATTTGAAACTAAAGAGCTGAATTTACAAAACAGACTTCAAACAGAACTGTTTCTTCCTTTGTTCAATGCCGCTTTTCCAGCAGGAAACTCAGGTGCTCAGATATGCCATGTTTTTCCAAATATTTCAAATTGATGAAAAAATAATTTATCAAAAAGATCTTGTGGAGGATTGATTGCCTTTGGACATCCTGGGTGCAGGGATCTCATGGTGACAACCAAGTGCTGATTTGGCAGTAGCGAAAGGGCAGTGTTTGTACGGGGCATCAGGAGAAATGCACACTCCTAACACCCCGTCCTACATGGACACATAAAACAGCTCCAAGGGGGCACCAAAATAGGTCTGTCAAAAATCCTTGCCTAGTAAGATGATCCTTACTTACTACTTTAGTGAACTTAGAAACTCATTGTTTTCTGTTCTTTTTCTTTCCCCTGCTAAAAGCAGTGGAAAATGACTGTCATCAACAATTCCTGTGGCCTTTGAGGGATCACTTGCCACACTATGGTGACACAAAACACCTTATGTTTCTCAGATTTGCTTCTGTCTTCCTCCAATAAAAGGGCCTAAGGGGTGTGAAAGCCTCATCCGTGCACTTAGAAGGGGCCCTCTCCTCTGCTCCATTCGGGTGTCCACGTGGAACACGTAAGCAAGAGTATCTGAACGACGGACCTGCCGAATATCATCCAAGCAGCATGAGCAAAGAAAGTGTTGTCTGCAATTATGCAGACAGAAATGTGACAACTGCGGATGACGATGAGCCCCGAGCTCTCAGATGAGCTCTGGCAGCCTGCAGGGATGTTTGGAGGTGTTCTGACTCCTGCATCTCCAGACCACTCCTCTGCACAGAGCTACCAGAAAGGGTGGGAATAGGGAGGATAAGATAGTTGTCCAAGCTGCTTTGTGTCAGAGCAGGGACCTATCACAGAAGAGCCCAAGGGGCACCTGAAACCAGGGGAAGCCAAGGACATCTCCAAACCATCTGGTTCCCTGGAGCATGGGAAGAGCACTTGAAACACACAGGAGAAGGGTGACAAGGCAAGGGAAGGCGATCCCAGGAGGTCTGGGGTCATATCCTAGGAGGAGAACCACCAGGCTGAAACTGGTTAGACACACCCTGGGACAGAAGTGCTGAAACCTGACTAACAGGAACCACTTCTGGGTTAAGCATGAGGCAATTCTCAGCTAGTTTGCTGAAAAAAAACAAAAGCAAACCAAAAACAAGCTCCCCAAGCTAAGACTGATCTACATCCCCCTTCCCAGATGTCTCCCAAGTTCAGACACATCTCTCTGTTTGGGCCTGTCTCCCCAATACCTCTGTGAACGCCTCATCACCATCTCACCTCCAACATCCATTTTTCCTGCTCTTTCCCCATCACTGCCCACAACATCCCCACGATGCAGCTCAAGAGTCGGCTCCCTCACTTGAGCCTCCATCCTGAGTCTTTGCTTTTCTCCCTGTCCAACATCTCTCATGTTGTCCTCACCTGTCCACATGCAGAACTGAACCTGTCACTTGGGGCCTGCTTGCGTTTCCTGCAGAGACCTGCATGGATCCCAGCCCCACCGCCCTTGCAGCGGCACCACTTGTCCATGCTGTCTTGCTCCAGCCGTGGCTTCGCTCTCCACGAGCGAGGCAGCAGCAATGCGCTGCCAAGACACCCTGGCACCAGAAAGAGGTCAGATACGCTGGCCATCCCGCATCCTGGAGCTCTGTATGCTCTCAGGCAGATGTAACCTAGTGCTAAAAACTTCCACCCCTCTCTTAGACCTTAAGCCAGGATTAGCAAAGAGAGATCTGCCCACACAACAAGTTTCCTAAACTGTGGGGCTAGGGGAACACACCTGTTCAACTGTGGAAGACTTTTTTGCTCTAAAAAGAATGTGGAGGGAAAAAAAGAAATGGGTTAACTGCTTATAAAGTTGATTAAATAATGGTAGATTTTGCAGGTGATTAAAATTCAAGGACCTGGTGCAAATTCTCCATCTTACAGCCCAAGTGAACCCTTGCTCGCTGCTGTGATCTCAGCCCTGCACGTGGTCTGTAGCTACGGCAAGGGGAACAAACAGGGCATGAAAGAGCGGATGGTTCAGCTGAGGTCAAGAAAGCAGCAACGCATCTAAATCCGTCCCCTGCTTGCTCAGCATCCACAGCTGGTCTCTCCGGGCCAGGCTGGCTCACTTTTCTGACACCTGCAAGCTCCAGCCTTGCCAAGATAGATGGATGGAGGCAGCTGTGTACACACAGGGGCAATCTGAAGCAGCGGCCCATGTTCTGGGGAGGATCTTGTATGGTTAACATCCCAGGTAGTATCTGTCCTCTACCAAAAAGCCAGCACAACTTGGAAAGCTGGGGTCTAGCTGGGCCTCTGAGCCCTCTCTTATGCCAAAGTGCCTCTTGATCCCAGCCTTCAACAACACTCCAGTTCCCTAAACCCCGCTGCTTTGGACACCCCCGTTTTCCCAGCTCTCCCGGGATGGGTGAACGTGGGTGTCTCCACGTCCACCCACGCAGCGCTCGGCGGGTGTGCTGGGCCCTGAGACACCTTGCACAAGGCTACGCAAGGCCAGGCTCAGATATCAGCTTGGCTGCGGGAAATATTATCTCAAGAGAGTGGGAAGGGAGAGGCATCTCCACTGTCATCTTCGCAATGGTGCTCTCACCATGTCCTTAAATGAAGGTGGAGGAGCTAAGGGTTAGTGAGGACGTCACCACCAGCTGATCTCAGCACACATTGGACCAGCCCCAGGGCTTCTACGTGGTGGTGCTGGGCAGGATGCAACAGCCCCGTGCTCCTTGGGGCTTCTAAAGGCACTTACACTTTAAAGGAGATGATCGGCCAGTGCACTGGTGTGTGTTATAGCCTGATCCAGCAAGTAGAAACAAGGAGCTCTGTAGGAAAACAACCACTCTGCATAGTGCAAGTGGAGTGAGAGGAATCCAGGGAATGCAGTCTTACTTTCTCAGTCCTGGCTAGGACTTGCAGGGCTCTCTTCTGCAGTGTATGTGCTCTGAGGAGGGGAAACCAGGCTTTGAGGGATGAGGAAGGGAACAGACCTGGCTGAGATTCCCCTGCCCCAATCCCAGTGCCAGCAGGAACTCCTCACATTGCAGGGATGGCTGCAGAGTGGTGGAGGTGACTCTGGAGAGGCAGGTTGGGCATCAGGAGAACTGCCCTCCACTCTGACACTAAAACACCTTCACCCGCTGTGTGCAACACCCTCAGGAGTAGCTTTGCTGCTGCCCCTCACAGTAGCTAAAGGAGTTTCTAGAGAGGTGACAGATGCAATGTGCCAGAAGTATGTGTTCAGGAAGGAATACCAAATGATTCCCACCTAATATACTGGAAAAACTATTTCATGTTTTTGTATTAATTTCTAATATTCAGTGCTGGAGAAGACAAGGAGATCTCAACTTCCTAAAACATATACAAGAACAGAAACTCATGCCTTGAAGAGGATGTCTTTTCCTTGCATTTTTCTTAAGGCAGTAAGCAGCCTTGGAAATCCAGTCGCCTCCACAAAGAAATTCTGGAGCTCTGAATTGGTGTAGTCACTAAAACTGATTTCTTCTCCTTGCTGCTCTCCACAACAGTTTGGAGATAAGAGCCTGTTCCCCAAATCGGACCGCACAGCTCACAGAACAGAACAGAAACACCCTAGGAGGAGCTGCCAGCCTCGGAGGGGGACACAATCCCTTCCCAGGGGGAAACTGTCCCTGGGAACCCTCCACGGGCTCCTCAAGATCCTCAGTGGGAAAGGCAGCTGTCCAAATCACTTAAATTTTAAGTACCCCCCAAACCAGGCTCCCAGATATATACTGCATGAGGCCTAGAAAGCAGCTGTAGGACATCTGATCCTCTGATAAAAATTAATTAGTTATGATCTTGGAACAAAAGATAGCAAGCAGAGGAGGAAGACAGCACTGTGTGAGGCGGGGTGCCCTGCTAGATAGAAAGTGCATGTAGGTGAAAGAACAGTGGGTTTTACCTTCCAAGGAGAAAATAAAAATAATAAAAAATCCAGACAACTGTAACACTTTCATTCATTCCCAGTCATTCCTGTTTACTTGCCAGATCAATACACATACCAGGAGCACTTTACCCACCGAGAACATTTCTTGAACGAGATTCTCTAAGGCAACATAAGTGGAAAAACAGCTAAGAAAAATAAGCCCGTGTAGGATTCAAGGATCTGCTGTAAGATACAGACTCAGAGCAAAGGGGCAAGGAAAGGGAGTTGTAAGATTGTAGCACCATTTACTCCAAATCTTTCTCCTGCTGGCCAACAGATGGCTGGCGTTGGGCAACAGTATGGGCCATTCTTAGTAGCATCTCATCCCTCCATCTACAGAGCCTAAAACAACCTTAACCACACTGAGACCCACAGACATGTCTTCCACTCGACAGGGGTGTTGGGTGCCACTTAATGAGCAGACCTGCGACTCTGCTCCCTTGGAGAGACCTGCTCCAGGGCGCTGAATCCTGCTTACACTGCCCCTCTTGCCTTACATTGATGGCATTCGGTTGCCCCATCGCTGTTGCTATCTTAATTCCCCATTGCAATATTTCACAAATAAAGGACAGTGTAGGCAACCTGTCAGCTCCAGAAGGCCTTTTCTTCCTTTAGCACAGGAGGTAGCACAGAGCAGTTGAAAACCTACCTCCCTCTAGTACAGAAATGTGTCTTATACCATTAGCCAACACCTTAGAGGGGAGAAAAAAAGAAAAAAGGAAAAAAAAAAGGAGGGGGGAGGGAAAGCAAGCCAAGCAAGCCCATCCGCCTTTGTAGGTGATGATCCTGTAGGTCTGATGCCCAACAGCCAAGGACACCCACATTTCCCACACATCACGGGCAAGACTTCCACACTTCTCTCTTTCCTTTACGAATATAACTAACGGCTATAAAAGGTGGAAGGCAGCGCAGGAGGAAGCTATCCATGCCAGCCCAGAGCTAGTGGTGTTCTCTGCCCATGGTCCTGTGCCAGATGGCTGCATCTTCCTGTTGCCTCCCATATTTACATCATGAGGTCTTCAGAGCTGGGTATTTTGGCTGTGATGCTGTTCAAACACAGCAGCAGTGTAGCTGGCCATCAACAGAACTTGAGGGGTTCTTTGAAGGGCGCCAGGAAACAGCTGTGAAATCTAAGAAACCCCATGTGTTCTGGGATGCTGCCCCTCCAGGTCCCCTAAATACACAGAATCACAGAGTGGTTGAGGTTGGAAGGGACCTCTAGAGATCATCTAGTCCAACCTCCTGCTCCAGCAGGGACACACAGGGCACAGGGTGGCATCCAGGTGGGTTTGAAGGTCTCCAGAGAAGGAGCCGCCACAGCCTCTCTGGGCAGCTCTGGCACCCTCACAGCAAAGAAGTTCTTCCTCGTATGGAGGTGGAACTGCCTGGGGTTCAGCTTGTACCCATTACCCCTTGTCCTGTCACCGGCCCCCACAGAGAAGAGCCTAGCCCCATCCTCTCTACATTCTCCCCTCAGTTACTTACACATATTGATCAGATCTCTTAATCTTCTCTTCTCCCGGCTAAACAGGCCCAACTCACTTATTTTTTCCGCATACCACAGATGCTCCAGTCCTTTGATCACCTTTGTCGCTCTATGACCAGAATTGCCCCCAATGCTCCAGGTACCTCCCCAGAGCTGAGCAGAGGGGCAGGCTCCCAACTCCTGTGCGCCACACATCCCCCTGTGGTGGTTACTGTTCGGGTGACTGTTGGCTGACCCTGAAAAGGGAGCCTGGAGGTGCCCGTAGCACACCTTGCTCCTGAGTATCCCCTTGCAAAGCAGTGTTCCCAACTCGCTCACGTCCTGTATCTATACCAGCACTCACCAGTCACAGTGGTTTGAGAGGCACCTCAACAGCCTGGCCCAAACATGCATTCCCCTACTTCCAAGGGCATCATCCCTGGTTTGATTTCAAAGAGCAGTACTCCAAAACTGCTCTGCATGGAACCTGAATTGTTCAAAATTCATTTCCCATTCCCACTAGCTGAAAGGAAGAGGAAAATAGATGGGAGGAGTATTTCTGATTCATGCAGCTGACCAGATCCAGACAGATATCCAGAAGAAAAATGTGAAGGTCTTGCTTTGTTTCCAAGATATGAGGCAGGAATATCAATTTGCCATTTTGACTCCTGTGTATGGGGAGAATATAGTTGAGTTTTCTCCAGTGTTCCCATATTTTCAGGAGAAAGGACGGACCACAGGCCTGATTTAACCATGGGCTGCAGTTCTCAACATGTCCCTTCGCAATCACAACAGGACATCACTAGTCAGCAAAGGCAGGTGCTCCCTAGGTCTGCCCTTCTGCCCATGCTCCCAGAGCCCAGTTTAAGGTACTAATGGTCCTAAAGACTCAAGGATTGGTACTAAGCTTGATCATTTGAAATTTATTCCAGAATACATTAGGGGATAGAAAGAGTCACCTATCTTTCTACAATAAATATCTATATACAAGGTCTAACATCCGTCTTTATTGTTGGCATTACACATGGCTTTACTTTCTGCCTTCCCTCCTCCCACAGTTAATCTTGGGTTCTTAAAAGCACCTAGGCAAGGTAGGAAATAAACATCCTTGGAAGTTCATTAGCTGTGACTGCTTGGGCTCCTTGTGACTACTTAAAAGTTATGCTGTTAAACATGGTATATTAAATATGGGTTTGCCTTCATACTATGCCTTGCACAGAATGGGAGCCCAAAATACCTCGCAAGCATGATGTGGGTTGTTCTCTCTTCTCCTGCTGAGACAGACCTGGACTGGACAGTGGCTGCTGTTCAACACTCACCACTGAAGTTCAGGATAGACCTTCCTCCAGAGCCACCCAAAAGGTGCTCACATCTGAGTCACCCCCTGCCCTGTCTGCCAGGCTTCTCCTCCCCTCTTGCAAAAAAGTGTCATCTTTCACAGAAAGAAAGGTTTCCGTGAAAAATTATGCTCTTTTCCAACTCTACCACTGCACTTCAGTTTTGCAAGGGCTGCCCAGAGAAGTTCAAGGCTGTCCTCCTGCCCAAGCCACCTGGACCGAAGGACTGACTGTGGACATTTATCCACATCCTTTTGTGAACAGAAACAGAACACCAACAGAAAATCTGAAGCCTAGGGTGTTTCCAGTGCACAGTGGTATGAGCATCATAGCCATGCAAGAAGGTGAAACTGGAGAAGTATTTAATTTATTAGAGCCACATTTATCTTTTCTGTTTAAAATAATAGATTACAGTCTAGATTTGAGCAATATGATAAAACATGTAGGTTCTTTGGCAATGGTATGTGCCTTGACATATGGATCTGCAAGATTTTCATTTGTCCTCCCTCCTCTCTCACAGGAGAGAGAAGACAACCTATTCTCTTCATAAACTACAATGACAGTTTACAAATTAGCCAGAATCAAAATGTATGAGAAATTCTTCTGTGCTGGCTTGCTGCAAAGATTAGAGAGTGATGCACAGAGGAGATCATTAACTGACTGGGTCCGTGCTGTGTGGACAGGCACTAGAATCCCAGCCAGGGAGTCCTGGGGTCGAGGAGCACGGACGATCAGACACAGACCTGAGGTTCCCCATGTCTTCTTGGGGATTTGGAGATATCCACACAACTATTAGCTTCCTCGCATCCAGGAATTGTTTTTCATGCTTTTTTCTTCCCATTCATGGGAAAGACACTTTGCACCTTACCCTTTTGCAACAGGAAGATGTTGCTAAGCTTGCCCTGGACCTTAGAGTTCCTCCATACTAAGCTTCCTCTTCAGCCATATTCTGGACAGATGTGTCCTCAAAAACTGCAGCGACAGAGCAGTCTCTTCCTTGGGATTCTTGTGCCAGGCTAGTTTATATTTCCCTGTGATCTTTTGTCTGTGTCTCATCACTGACGCACAAACACTACAGAGATGCCAGACATATCTGTACTGCTGTCACTCCGGTCTATTAGCTCCGCAGGCTCAGATGTGTATTTTTTCTCCGCAGTCTCAGATGTGTATTTTTTTTCTCCACAGTCTCAGATGTGTATTTTTTCTACCACACCAGAAAGCCAGTTGCACAGATGAGCAATAACAAGACATTTCTCTTAACCCAAGGGACAGAAAATATTCTGTTATACCAGTAAAAGGCTTTGGGGCTCATATGGATCACCGGCAGATAATGAGGCAATGTCTTCCTGAGAAGAACATAAATTTATACCAATATTTAAGCCAGAGATCCCCGTGACTGGCAAAGCCATCCCTCCAGGTGCTTTTTCCTAGACAATCCAGACTAAATAAGCCATCCTCTTCCTCTGGATGGCTGGACAGTACAGAAAGAGGCATTGCTGCTACATTCACCACCGCCTTGAGGAAACCCCCTGTTTCTCTCGTGTGTCCCCAATACACCTGGCCCCACAAGCCCGGGCAATACTAGTGAAATTCAACCACATCCATGCCGAGAAAGAGCACAGCACAATTTATCACAAATCCAGACTTGGCGGAGCAATGTACGTGCTCCCCAGCTCTACCCTGGCACCAAGCTCCTTGTGTGGCAGAGGCAGGTATCCCATGTGCTCCTTCTGTTATGAGGAGCATCTTTCTAAAGAAAAAGCTTTAATACACTGTCTCAGCATTCTGGGATGAGAGTTTTGTCCAAGTGAGCCCGATTAGTGCTGACGGATGTACCTGCATGGAGAAGGGAAGTGGACAAGACCTTAATCTCCCCTTGTTGTAGCACAGGTAGCAGCTGAGATTCCTCCTGCTGGATCCGTGGGCTCTACCATGGCCAAATCAGCACTTCTGGGAAGCAGAGACCTGACTCTGCAAGGTCCTGGGCAGCTGCCTTTAATCTACCCCGAACTCTGAGAGCCCATCTGCCTTAAAACAGCCAGAGGAGACTGGATTCATACACTAAAACTACAAACTTTCAATTCTTCATGTTAAAGTCTATTTTAAAAAGCCACTCAGCACTTCAGACCACAAATCTAATCACAAAGAGCTCTACCAAGGGGTCAAAGCAAGGCAAGTATGTCAGTAAAACTAGATGTCCCACGTTTCCCAGCCTGAGATGCTGGATGTGGGGCATTCCCATGAAGATCTCTCACTGAATACATTGCTCTAATTTAACTACATGGTAAAGAAATTAAATTTAAATCTCAGCCTGGCTGTGTATCTTCCTATGACCCCAGCACAGAGACAGGGGCAGGCACAGAGCAGACAACACCAGCAAAGCCTGGGAAAAAAGCAGCAGAGAGCACATCCCTCCCAAGTTAATCCTTGGTCGATGTAGTAATGTGCAGGCAAGCAGCTGTGGAGCGAAGCCTTGGGAGGTACCCGGCTCGCAGGAGGCATCAGAAAGGCAGTCTGTGCGCACGCAGCCAGACTGCTTGTTGGATCTACAATATTCTTGCATTAATACTGCCAATATTGTGGTTGCAAAACTAATCTGGCTCTGAGTTCTTTCATATACTGCTCAGTTATGAGAACCATCCTCTGGCAACTGCAGGATGGACCCATCTGTAGTGCCTCGGCTTTCTTATCTGTGACATTAGAATAAGGATCCGGCCTTCTATGCAAACCTTTGAGAACTACCTATGACAGCAGCAGTTAGTGAGTTGTATGTAGAGCAATTATACTCTTGGTTTACTTTGTCCTTCAAACCTGGTGATGATGTGGGTACTTTATCTGATGTAAACTTGCAAAATCCTCCTGTCAACACTGGTGCCTTGAGGAGGACATTACTTATGGTTCAGATACGAGAAATACAGCAGATAGAAATAAATTACTTGGTCCAAGATTCATCGGAGAAGGAGGAAGATGGCTCTTTGGTCACCATACAATGTCTGCTCTAAAATCAACACGCCTCTTCCCTTTTTATTTCACATCACTCATCTGCATGTTGTTTCAGCCTTCCTGTTGACTGCTAATACATGGACAGAAGGAATGAAGGAAGGAATCTGAGACTCTGGAGCCTCAAAGCAAGAGACCGTGCCAAAATACCTGACTTTACAAGAAAAGCCTGGGAAATTCCACTTTGGGACACTGATCCTAACAAATACAACACCTCCCAGCTCACAGTATTAGAAGTATTGCTCCATATGAAGACAGTTTCATTTTGAACCAGCTTTTCAGACTGCAAAATTTGGAATACATTCCAGTGTATCTGATTACTGTCTATCTGATGAGATGTTAACCAAGCTCTCAAGCACTTTCTACACAATCAGACTCTCTAAATTAGATAGATAGACACCAAACATCTTGACTTTCATGAAAGTGTATTTTGAAGAACGTACTTCTCAGTGCTAGTGAGGTGTATGTGTAAGGCCATCAATCCTTTTGATCCCAAATTCCTGCCAGACAAATGTGTGGCTGCTTTCCTCAAGCAAGTGCTGGGCTGCACATCACAACAGAGAACAGCCGAGTATAGCCCTTCTGCAGACTTCTCAAAGCAAGATAAATTAATTGGGGCACTGAATCAGTGAGGTCAGTTCCAATTAGCTCGATTTGACCCAGATGCTCTAAGTACCATTTTTCTAATAGAGTGGAGCTTGTTATCCCACAAGGTCATCTTGGCACCATGTAAAATAACATATCTGTCTCAGAGCAGCTTTTGCAGTGTGCCTCCCTGATCCTTTGGAGGCTTTTTCATCCTTTATATGGGTGGCCCCAAGCACAGATGTGGCTGCTCAAGGAGGGGAAAAACTGCCTTGTGTTTATAGCACAGACCTCAGGCTCAGCGGGTCCTCTGGCAACCAACAACCTCAGGATCTCTACTGCTTGTTGATTAAAATGTGTGGGTACTGACCACATCTTCATATCCTGCTCGTTTCAAACACAACTTCATCAGGACAGAACCTGAGTTAAAGGTTCCTGACACCAGCAGAGGCAGCCCCAGGGCTACCATTACACAGGTATCAAACCTTAGCCCAGCAGTGCACCTGAATGTGCAGAGTTCCTTTTCTGGACACACTGCAAATGCAGATAGAAATGATGTCTGCTTTGTTCATTTATAGTGAAAGGGTGGAAAGAAGGAGAAGCAGGGAAAGCTATTGCAAAGGAGCACATGCAAGTGCCTTTTTTTCCTCCAATATCTGGTCAGATAGGGTAGACAGCATCTACAGCTAGAACAGGAGACCTCAACATACTCTAAGTTTAACAACTCTGAGTCACCAGGAAGAAAAACATTCAACTGCCTGAGTTTAACATGATGCAGTTAACATCTGAAACTCTTCTTTAAAAGTAGCAGCTTTTACAAGATTAAGCAGATCCCTAAAGTAAAGGAAGATTAATGGGCAGGGAGCAAACTGAAGAACAGTGAAGATATTTGCCATGAAAGAACAAGAGGCACAATGCACTGAATGTTGATGCCAATTCCCTCAAAAAGAAGTCCCAACTACAGCTGAACTGACTCAGATCAGAAAAAGACCAACTCACATTACTAAGGCTCCTTGCAATGAAGTGTTATTTTTAAACAAACAAAAAAGATCCAACAAAAGTTTCCATTTTTCCTGAGGAAATGTGGAATTCTGTTTCAGTAAGATATATAAAGGAAAGAAAAGGATTTGGGAAGCAGTATTTCCAAACACCACAATAATGCCTATTTGGATCTGTTGCTTTACTGCCAGTCTCGGCAACTCATTCCAGAACTTGACTTCAAAACAAAACACTGACTTGGAAAACATTAAATTCTCTATGCTTGTTTTTCTTCTGTGACTGTTTTCAATATTTCAGATGCTCTGTCAAAGTGTCAGCTATTGAAGTATTGAACACCTTGCCTACAAAGGAGCTCTGGAGATGATGGCATGGGGAGCTCACGGGGTTCAGCAACAGCTCTGGCGGCTGCACTGCTGGGCAGCTACACGGGGAGCGATGCAGTGGAAAGGGAGATTCCTTCAAATGCCTCCAAAGATTAGAAGAATAACCTCACCTCTGTATTAGAAGCACACAGCCAGGTCCCCAGGTTTCTTGGTACATCTCTAGCCCCTGTTTGGTTTCTCGCTGGTTGGGATAGGCAGCACTCCCAAGTGCACCAGGTTGTGGATTCAAACTGAGCACTCCAGGACAGGTCACCCATCTGCGTGGCATTAGGTCGTTTGGAAGGGAGGCTGGACCACCTCCAACCCCACCTTGGGCAGGACCATCTGTTCTCAGCTCTGGCATGTCCCATATCCCCTCTGTCATTTTCTTCTTATATCTGCCAAGCCTAATGAATGCAATTAAAGCTAAAAGTCTATCTTAATTTCTTTCCCTTCATTTGAACAGATTCCTTTTTTTTTGCTTCATTTTTGTAAAGTCCTAAGATGCAGCAGCAACTGAAGTCAAAACATTAACAAATACAATCTGATGTAGAGGAACAAAAACTCCCAGCCTGTTCCAGCAGGATTCCCAAATGCAAATGGGGAAAGGCAGGGTCTCTGTGCACACAGCTGCAAAATAAAAACTAAGCCTTGTGTGGGGCCAAGAAGCAAGCAAATTAGCAGGGGATATTTCTTTCTGCAGGCATCAGTTTCAGCTGGCTGCATTACCTCCCGCAAGCCACTAATGTGGTCTGATGGGGAGGATAGGCAGGTAGCAGAGCTGCTGCTTAGCAAACTTTATGATTATTTTTCATGAGGTCCCAATTTTCCCTGCTGCACTGGGCTCACTGCATCCTGATGTGTTCTCCTCTGCTGTATTTTCCTTCTTCCCTTGTATTTTATTATGATATATGGTTCTGCCTAGCAGAAAGGCCTTTAAAGGCATGTTAGCAGAGGGCAGTAAACCTTCAGTTTCTGTATGACTGCTCTTGTTCTATCACACCTATCTCATGGGAGCGATCTGGCACTGAACTGTCCAGGGCAACCTGCCAGCCTCAGAACAGACTCACCCAAGGGATCCCTCCTCCCAAAAGTGAGGACACCAGGCATCTTCACCGGGGCAATCCCATGAGAAACACATGGATCAGCACACAGGGACTCTGCAGACCACGAAGAGCAGGACTAGGGTGGCCTTGGCCACAGAGACTCCAGCAAGAGCAGAGGTTGCCCAGTGACACCACCACGATTCACTGTCTCACTAAGGGCAGAACACGCCACTCATCCAAGCTGCAAACTCTCTGAAGATACCCAGCACAAGAAAGCTCCTGCTAGACCCAGCAGACACAAACCTGTCCCATCCCGACAAGCAAGGGGAATGAGGCTGTAGCAGTGGCCCTGATTCTGGAGTCTTCTGAAGCATGAGATCACACTCATGAATGGGCAAACATACAATCACGTCCCTACACTGTCAGTGCTAAGTGTCTTGCTCTTCCCTGCTACAGGGTTACGTTGGCTTTTCCTGTGTTTTACTGATTAGGACCGAACCTGAGGCACTTGTCATGCCGGGAAGCTCTGCCAAGCTTGGCTTATGCAGTAAAATGCTCTCATGAATTTGCTTTTAAGTTTTTACTATGTGCTAGGGAGCAGAGCGCCAAATATTCCTGATGCGCACGGCTGGCAAGGAGACGATTAAAAAATAAAATAAAGTAAAATAAAATAAAATAAAATAAAATAAAATAAAATAAAATAAGCACCCAAACTCAGTGCTGCTTCCTCTACACAAGCCCAGTCGCA
>JAUBNY010000199.1:8899-20646 GCA_032275445.1 Crypturellus soui
TATACCAAAGTAACTGCCGTGCCAGGGTATTCGGTGTTAAAAAAATGGAAAGGTTGTGGAGACTGAGGATGGGATAAGGAACAGTTCACTTCCAGAGCACCAGTCCCAGTACAAGCAGAGGACTGAACAGTGCACAAAAAGATCTCACACCTGTTTGCCTCTTACAACTGCCTGGCTGTTCCAGAGAGATGGCCGCTCTGAAGGAGCCTGTGCCCAACACGCTTCCCACATTCAGCTAGCCCTGCTCTGACACAAGGCCTGATCCCCCCATTCATGCTCCTGCCACACCGACATCAAACAATAAGTTGTTTCACACTCACTCCTAACGCTGAGCGTTTAGGTTGAAGCACAAGGAAGGGCTCTTCAGTACAGATTGAAATGGCAAGTATTATTCTTTCCTCTCAGCTCCAAGCAGGAGAGATGTCTCAGACTCATTCCAGAGCCATTGTTATTACAGGGGTACAGATCTATAGGAATATTGAAGCTGCAGTACAAGCAGTATTCTATGACCTCTCTGTGTCTTCTTCGGTTGTGATTTTCTTAACTTTCGATTGACTTTTGACAGCACATGGTCTGAAACCTATCACTAATCAATGCTTGTATGCTTTTTTTCCCTGAAACCTGTTGATTTTACACTGTATCTCATAGCTTGTGCAGCTACATGGCTGGCAGAGCAGTCACAACGTAACTCAAAAACTGAGCTCAAAAGCTATCTCAGTTTTAAAAGCAATAGGTTTCACAGCAGATTCCTTCGCTGAGGGCTTGCCCATCCTTTCGGCCAGACAGGGGCTGTTACAGAGAGCTAATCACACCACAGCATGTGTTAGTGCACTCCTCCAAAGGCTTCATTCCCCTGTGAGTTTGTGTACATGCACAGGATGACAGGGAAGCTGGAAGAGGGGAGGCCAACAGTCAATGCATGCACACTGCTTCCCCACTCCTCCCCCAGCGAGGACTTCTTCATGCAGCACGGCAGTGTCACCACTGGTTTGCATCACATGAAGTCTGCAAGTGCAGAAAGGAAGCAGGCAGAGTATTTTTAAGCCTTATCAGGCCAATGGATAAAACAGAGCATTCAGTGGTCTTGTTAGTCTGTTTCCCTTCCGTCACACACCAGCACTTCCTAATTCTCTGAAATCCAATTCATGAAGAATCAAATGCAGAAGTAATTTTTAAAATGCCATGCTTTGCTATCTTTTATTTCTTCCCTAACCCTTTTCCCACCAGTTCTCATGCCCGTTGTTTCTTTTAGCATGCGGACAAAACCAGGAGTCATTCCCATGAACAAAAGTGTTTTAGAGGGAGTTGATAGAGAAACAAGCACAAGAGAAAGAGAGAAGGCTCAGATCACATATCAGAGAAATCCTCATGGTGGAAAACAATCACCCGATCAAATAACTCAGAGCCACCACAGGGCTTTTCCTAACCCAGCCTATATAGGATTTTGCCTAGTCTCAGTTTAAAAGTCATTCAAGATGAGGAAAGTCATTCTTTAGCCCAGCAGGTCTGGTGCTACAACTGCTCTCGGAGGCTTACCAGAATTTTTGAACACGCTTCGTTCCGACACCCCTGCACACCTTGCAGCTTCACCATATGACTTTTGAACAAATTTGCAACTTACAAGGGACAAAAGAGGAGACTCTCTGTTCCAGCCTGCTTCTTTTCCTCCCACTCGTTTTTCCATACTTCTAACCATCACCTAAGTCTTCTTTCCCTGGGTAGAGGGCCAAATGCGGTTTACACTGCAAAGCAGATGAGCCATATTCCTGGTGAGAGAAAGAAGAGGAGAAGCCAAGTTGCTTTTGGAAGGACCCAACTGTTAGTGTGGCAATACACCTTGGCTGTGTGAACACCAGGGACCTCACTGGAGCTACTGCTAGGATTAATAGACCCACTTTGCTCTCTGAGCTCCCTTTCCTATTGCTGGTCCTCATGATCCTCACCATTGACAGATATTTTCTATAACAGCCAAAAATTATGTTTCCCAGGCTGTATCTTTTCACACCAAAAGGAGAAACTGGCCCTGAAAGTGGAAAACACATCTACCACTTTTAATATCAGTTCTCCTGCAGGCTGAGAAGACTATCACATTTAAAAATCTAAATGTTTAACACCACCACCACTCCCTGACACACACACTAACTGGCCACGTTTAACCCATCACATCCTGCTAGAGCCTCACTGGTGAGTTATGACTCAAGCATGAACAAGTGGCAGTGATGGGAGTCACTGAGTCAGTCAAGGGGCTGAGAACGCAACTCACCAGCTGCTACAGGGAGGCAGGCTACAGAGAGGCCCTGCTCCCTCCCAGCGTGTTCCTACAGCCACTGTGTGTCTGGAAAGGACTCACACAGCGACCAGCAGGTCAGGGAAAGGTGGGAGCAGAAGGGGCAGAGACAGGGCCAGCAGACCCCTTCACGCAACAGATGGGAGCGCAACACCTGCGCTGGCACATGATGGAAAATCAAAATGTCACTTTATTTACATCATGGAGTAACTGGCCTGCCAAGGTGCCGCTTGTGCCAAACCCCGGTTCCACAGGAGCTGCCCAGGACTGCTTCACTGGCTTACCGGACTCGGAAGCAAGATGTGCAGCCTGCCACGGAGGTAGCTCTTACCATACACGCCAGTTTGCCAATAAGACAGCTATGCACCTAACAGGTGGGGGCAAAGATGAATCTGCAGTCCATTGTCCCAGACGTGAAAGTGGGAGAAATCATCACAGCCCTCAGCTAATGCAGGAGTCACTCGCTCTCTGTGTGGCTAACTTTGTTGGTTGCCCCAAGTTAGCATTTGCCTCTCTCTGAAGCACATATTGCCTCTCTCTGAAGTAAAGCAAATCAGTTTTTTTCCCAGCTTGTTTTATGTGCTGCAGAATTGTGGCTATTAAAACAGTGGCTACTTGAAACAGTCCTTATTTTTTTAATCTTTTTAATTTTAGCATTGAAGAGGGTTTCCTGAAGCATCCTGGAGTGAGTGGCAGGTGCCACAACACACAGTTCACACTGATATTATTCTAATGCCTCTCTTCTGCCCTGGGCAGAGAGCCAGATCCTCCCTTGGACAGTTTCTGAAAGGAGGTAAGCCTAGAAAGAAGAAGAAAGCAGGTACTTCTGCAATGAAAATTGGTTTATCAGATAAGAGGCCAAGGTCCCATGTTGCATGAACTCTTGAGTCAGAGGCTCAGAGGCGCTTCCTCACCTCCCACAGTCATGGGAGCCCTTCAGGTCCTCTCTCATGAGGTCCAAAACATTTCCACTCGCAATCCCATTTCCAGGCACAAGCTGCATCTCCGTGACCAGCCTCTCCTCAGGTGTCTGGCTGCAAACACCGCATTGGTGTGGCTGCAGGGGCAGAGGCCATCCAGTTCTATGAGTGTTTCCTTTGCACGTGCACGCCCGGTCATGCACAGCTGCCTCACCAGCAATCCTCACCACAGCGCTCTGCACACAGGGCTCCCCGTTCTGAGCAGACCTCACGTGGCGCTGGGTGCTCCTGCTTTGAATTTCGGTCTTTTCTTGTTGTGCTGAATTATTATTTGCTGGCCAGTGACAAAGAAAGGCACACACCTGGGGACTGAAAACTAGGGTAAGCCCAGAAGTATTCCCCACTTAAAAAATGCCGGCTGTTATTAAAGAGAAAAATGCTATTAAAAGTACAAGGGACTGTTAATGATTGGCAAGGGTCCAAGCTGAACGTGCCTGAGAACCCAAAAGATCCCTTGGAAAGTCACATTTGAATCTGGGGTCAAAAAGAAGATTGATATGTAAGGCAAAAGTGTGAATACCTTATCTTTCCTTGCAGTCCCATTTCAGCAAGAGCTGTAGCATGCAAAACAGGAGCATTGCCAAGTTTATGAGGGTCGAAGTTTTAGCAGTGACTGCTAATTTTTAATATTTGCACTGTCTTCCAGCTTTTGGCCATAAGACCTCATGTAGTTTGCAAGAAACGCCCCACAGAGTCTAAACTGGTTTGCTGTCTTCGTGCCGTAATGCTACCTTTCACTGCATCTCAGAATTGGGCTCTTAAACCCTGGGTTCATCTGAAAAGCCACACTTCTTTCAAGTCAAAAAGAGAATTACCCTTTTTTTCCGGATGAATATGAAGGAAAATTCTGAATCTAAGTGAGTACTAACCACAGTATCCAACACATGGCAGGGGCATATCAGTGAACTGCTCCAAGATGGTACTTTCCAGAAGGCATATCCTGGCATTTAGTCCGCTGCAGCCTAATTTTCATTAAAAAAAAAAAAAGAACAAAAACCCCCCAGAAAGGTGAAATATGGTCAGTCTTTAACTCTTTGCACGGCTCAGAACTGGAAGGTGGCCTTGCAAAGCTGGTGTGGCTGTGCTGCTGCCTGGTGCAGTGCCTGGGGCAGTGCTGCCTGTAGCACTGCAGGGCAGTCAGCACACCAGGCGGAGGGTGCTGTCCTGCCCACCCTGCAGGGGAGCTGTTTGGCACCGGGACATGGCACTCGGGCCTGAAAATCATCCGTCTCCCACTGTGCCTGCTGCTCCTGCAGACAGCTCCGCAGCCACTATCTCCACAGCCAGTCCTTATTGTTTCTATGTACCACGTCTATACCATGTCACTTGACTCCTATGCATGTTTTGGTGCCCTTTTTTAGAAGCTGAACAAGATCAAGAACCACGAAACTATTACATGATCCGAAGATTTTGGTGCTACAGGCATTTTGCACTAATGCAGAGTTCTCCAATTTTTATGGCTATTTTGGGAAAACTATGAATTTGTTTTTTTGTTCCCTGTCCTTAAAGGTGCAGCTGAAGCCCTTTCTCACAGATAGCCATCAAAAATCATGGCCTTTCCCTCTGATCAGCCCAAAACGTAGGAGAGGAAAACCCTGCTTTGCTTTTAAGTGTTGCACTGACTTAGTAAATTCTGAACAGAACAGAACAAACCAAAGAAGCAGAAAAGCTCAGCAAACACCATTGGCTGTGCCAAGACACAGGCAACGTCTTTTCCCACTTCCTTTTCTGCATTTTCTGTACAGATTTTGTGTGTCTGATGCTTACTATATTCTGTATCAGATGCTTCTAAAACTCCACATTTACAGCACTGTGCAGAGCAGGAATTGGTATTTGAATGGGCACTGAGTATTAAACTACTGAAGCTGCTGAGGTAGATGCTTAAGCGCAGCTCTGCATGCTCAATTACCCTGAAATTCCCCTGGGCCCATCTCCAGCCTTGCACCCTTAATTGCCCCCAAATTCCCCAGGGACTCTGCTCTGGCCCAGTACTATATCTTGATTGCCCTGAAATCCCCCAGGGCTGCAGCTCAAAAACTACCACCACTTTCTCTCATAGGCTTGGGGGGATTTTTTTTTCGTGTAAGAGGCATCAATACCTCGATGGGTGAATCCAGGCTCTGGAGAAATGGTGTGTGGTGATCATTAGTTGTTAAAAAGGATCAGCCTTAGTGAACCTCAGCCCAAGTCATGCTCAGTCCTGTATCTCATTCCTTCTTCCTGCTTCTTTTCCTTCCTTGTCCATTCACTAGAAACCATGAGCCATGCAACAAGCATCATTAAAAATAAAATATAACACTCGTGGGAGGTAATGGTATCATCAAACGCCTAGAGACACAGTTTAAAACAAAACAAATTGCAACAACAACAAAAGATGGGGCAAAAATCAACCCACAGATTGGGATACGAGAGGGGCCTTGTCCCAGCCATGCCGAACCCTGCCAAATTCAAGGCTTCATAGGGCACATTCAATGTGCCTGCATGATGGCTGCCCAGATACACCGAGGGGTGGGGCAGGACAGCAAACCAGAGTGTGCAGGCAAAGACTCTGGGGAAATGCTGGAGATGGATGGGGAAGGGCTGGCTAGTCTCAGCTCAAGCTGCAGTGGAGGGGTGTTCAAAAGGACTACATGAATAAAAGGTTTCTCCTCTCGGCACTCTGAGCAGGGCCCAGAACCTGAATGCTGTGCTCCAGAAGGTGGAGACAATGCCAAGCTGGGATCAAACTAGAAGGAGCAGGAGGTTATGCATGAAATAAGTGAAGAATTTCAATTGAAAAATTGAGGAAATGGTACACACACGTTTCATTTTGACATTATTTTTAAGCAAAATATTTGATTTGCATTCAGTGAATTCATTTCCAGATTGACTATTTTGCTGCCAAAGGTGTTAAGAAAGCAATAATCCCGAAAATGGAAAGAGATATTTAGCTCCACAGCCCAGAAAACATTTTTGCACCTATCCAAATGAAAGCCCTTCTTAAGCTTTTGATCGCATAACCGGGCCAAGACAAAAAAAAAAAATCCCCTTTTTTTGCTTTTGCAGCATGAGGCTGTGCTAGGCTGACAGGGCTTCCTCCTCCCTGAGGTTTGGCCTCTTGCTCTTGTCTCTCGGGAGCTGGCTGGCCGCCTTGACGCCGGTGCTCTGGAAGGCAGCAACGCCATTGGCGCGAACAAGCACCTGGTCACTCCTGAGGAGCCACCAGGGCTGGTAGCCTCAGGTCTAACCGCTGTCTACCTCCCCTACTCGCAGGAGCTGTCAGCTGCTCTGTCCCACCTAGATGTGGTGCAGGGTCACGGCTGACGTGTGGCACCCCAAGGTGCCAGCGTGGTTTGTCCTCATGGTGCAGCTGGCGAAAAGCCACCAGGGCTCCTGTAGACGTGTGTGAAATGGATGAGACATGGATGAGTCACAAGCCACAGGGTGGGCTGAATCCACCCACCTCATGGCCTACATGGTGAGGTGACACCCGTCCTGCTGCTGGGGACGGCTGGAGAGAGGAGGACAGGACTTCTGGAGAGAGGCAGGTGGGGAGCACGCTTAGTCTGAGCTTTTAACTACGGACCTGAGGGGCAGGTAACTTCACTGGTGCTGGCTTGGCCTCCTAGCCCTAGCTGTGTGTGGGCAGTGCAGTTGCTCAGCACAAAATAATGCCTTCCTGCTGTCTGCTTCCAGCTCCTGCTGTCTGTAGAAGGGAGGAGAAAGCAGCCTGGCACTTGCTGCTCCCCCCTGCCCCTATGTACTGCCTCTTGCTCGCTCCCTGCTCCCTCAGGGCTCCCGCCGGCGCGGCGGTGACGCAGCAGTTACACGTCTAGGAAGCGCCGGCGCTAGGACAGCAGGGAAGCCCTTGCGGAGGGGCCCAGCTTGCCGCGCCCTTCCCTTAGGAAGCGGCCATGGGATCGCATCACCCCCACGCTCCAGGGCACACAGAACCCAGGGATGGCTCCCCCGGGACGTGGGGTCCCAGGTCAGCGATAAGCACCCAAGCCGGGCACGCAGGGGCTGTGGGCAGCCGGCTGTCCTGCGCTGCACAATGTGGGGGGTTGCGGGACCTTAATTTTGGCTTCACTGCAGCTTTGTAAGAAAGAAGTCTGAAGCTGATCTTGCTGCAGCACTGGCTCGATTTCTCTTTGACTTTCAGCATGATGAAAACAGCTTGCTTTCTTTTTCTGCTACACTGTGGTCTGTAAAAGAGAGACGTAAAGCACTGCTTTAAGTTTCCTTTCTTTGTTTCCTTCTTTCCTTGTCTTTTTTTTCACTTTTCTCCCAGAAAGACGAAACTGAGTCCTCTCAAGTTTCTCGCTGTAATTCAGACATCGGCGAAGGAGTAACCCTCGCAATACTTGGCAGGGCCCCTGCAATTGCTCAGCCCTGCACGATTTTCGGCAGCAAAGCGCAGGCCCCCTTAAAGACGCTGGGCGCCTTCTGCAGTGTTGGGAGGAGGCGTGCACCTTCTCTAATGGCAGGGAGGACCCAGCGGCTCTTATTCAAAATACTCCTCGTGTAAGTAATTAGTATGAACAAAAACAAAGTTCAACGGTAAGAGGCCTTCTCAGTTACGCAAATCACATGCTCAACCTCAAGCAGCTTATTAGTAATTGAATTTTTCACTATGTCTGTGACTTTTCTTGCTGCGTTTTTCCTAAGTCATATGGTGAAAGGAGATTTCCAGTCCCTTTAGTACTTAACAAGACACAGTCATAAAAAGTGACATATTTTGGTTGGGGAGGGGGTGTTACTTAAAATATAGGCTCCCCTCAGTATTCAATTCTGCTTTTAAGAATGGAAATTTCTGTAGCCAGGCTCTGAAATCAGAGGCGTGTGTGTCTGCAGTGCTGCCTCTTCTGTGGCCCAGGCGTGATGGGCAGCCCGGTGTTGGACTGTTGCCGCTTCTGGAAGACTGGGCTCTGTTGTCTCCTGTTCTGGGCTCAGCTGGCCAAGTTCTGCTCTGCAGCACGTGCTCACAGGCTTCTGGCTGTGCACTGCGCCTGTGCCCACAGGCCATGGGGAAACAAGTACTTTGAAGGAATACAGTCAGGTGCAGGTGCAAGACCAAGCATCTAAGCTGTCAGAGCTTAGCCTGCATTAAGATAAGAAAGACTTTCTCTCTCTTTCTCGCCTTCCTTCTCTCTAATTTGCCTTTTTTTTCCCTCCTGTAGTATTTGTGGTATTGAAGCAACTGTGGGGCAAAAAGAGTGCCCCAAGCCAATGGAAAACTATGTGGCATCTATGGTGCTGAGTGCACTTGGAGACACACTGGGCTATTACAACGGGAAGTGGGAATTCCTGCAGAGCGGCCCTGACATCCACAAGGAGCTGGCACAGATGGGGGGGCTCGGCAACTTCAGCATCCGGGGCTGGAAAGTCAGCGATGATACAGTGATGCACCTGGCCACGGCTGAAGCCCTGGTAGCGGCTGGGAAAAATCCAGATTTAGCACATCTGTATTCCTTGCTGGCAAAGAACTACAAGGAGTGCATGAAGGACATGGCAGGCAGAGCTCCAGGTAACCCCTGTCATGTTGTGTGTCCAGATGTCTCGCTCAGCTCCGCTCTCTCTTCAAGGCTAATGGTGTCCTGCTCTCCTGCAGTTTGGCACTCAGGCTCTCCCTGCTTCTCGATGTAAGGTTTTGCTTTTGGCTGTCTATAGCCTTAACTGGACCTTATGGATGGGCAAAAGTTTTCCACACACAGTACTTGTCTCAGACGGAATTAAAAAAACACACAATAGGGCAAGGAGTCTTGGCCCTTTCTGAGCAAGGGTAGAAAAGATAATGCTTGCCCACGCTCTCAAGACTTTCTCACAGTTTTGCTTGAGGCCTGGCCTTGAACTCCGGGAAAGGATGAAAATTCAGCCATGTGTATCAAGCACCCTGGAATACCGTGTTAAAGCAACAAATTTAAACGGACAATTCACTTGAAATGTCATGTAACAATTGCAATAAATCAGATTTAAAATACATTTAAAGGCACCAAGAACTTTGCCTAGAATAATTAAAGTTTATTAAACAAACAAAACCCCCTATCTTTGGCTATCTCCAGCCATCTATTTCTGCACCTGAGCAGTTAGGACTCAGCTGTCATTTCTGCACTTGTCTTTTCCATCAGCTCTCCTTTCTTTGCATAAACACAACACTGCTAAGTTTGGATCACAAGTGGTGGGGATTGGTGGTGTGTGCACGATATAGGAAGGATATATTGACAGATGATGTTGAATCTAGACCGACTGACCCAGCACTTCCCAGAAGCTGCCATCTCTCCCCATACAGCTGGCCCAGTCTCTTGTGGATGCTTGAATCTAAGTTAAATAGGAGCTGCTGAGGCTGGGGCTTCTTACTTTGCTAGTGCAAGTAATGCAAAGCATCAAGGAAATGCTCCAATTCAGCCATGCTATGCAAAATGATACATCGAAAAAAAATTGCCTGAACACTTGCTTATACTTTGGGTTGCTTCCAAATTATTATCAAGAATATTCTGGCTTTATGTAAAACATGCTTTCCTGGGGGCCAAATTCTGCATTGTTCTGTTAGGGCCACTGATTTCAGGGAGGCAAAGTTGCACATTTCCACACAAAGCCTACTGGAAACGTGAGAAGGAATTTACTCTTGTCACAGATACCTCTTGCCTTGCTGTTGCGAGTTGAGACAGCAGTATTCCTAAACACAGATAATCTCTGTTGTCTGAGTGGCTTAATTAATAAAATATTTAAGAGGAGGTAATGATAGCTGCCAGGACAGGAGGTGTCAGCAGATTAAGCTTTCCAGAGCATCCTTGCTGTTTAGGCATTTTCGAGTACCCATGGTTGAAGAAGGTGGTTCCCACCTACCAAAGTGGTCTAACCACAGCTGGTTTTGGGACAGTGCCTGGAAGATATTTTCAACTCTGCTCTCAAAGCTTTGTGACTAAAACCCAAGCTGAAAATGAGAAAAGCCTACATTGAAATTTTAGAAATGGGTTAGGATAATAGCACAGCTGTTGCAGTCCTTTTGTGAGCAACTGAGCTGCAACATGCTGCCAAGCTGTTCCGATTTGGAAGTCTGTTAAAGTAAATTTGCCATGGCAACTAATCAGAGCAGCAAAAAAAAAAGGTCAGACTAGCAAAGAGGTGCTAGTGGGTGCTGGGTCCGTGGACACACTGAAAAATTTTAGCTGAGAAAAACTGTGGAAAAAAATGGAAGTCTAATGAAAATGCTCTTGTAATAGCATTCTACAGAGCTCCTACTGAAATCACAGGAAAGGGGTCTAATGGACCTCAGACAGCCTCTGAGAGCTTAAATCCTAAGATTTGGTTGCTTAATGCCTACTAGCTTATTACTAAAAGGAATATGTCATCCATGAAGCACTGTCCACAATCTGGAGTCTCTGTGTTGTGTTGTTAAAGCTTAGCGAGTTACATAAAGTAAGACTGCTAGACCTCACTTGTCTGTAACTTTGCTCCAGTAGTCGGAACAAACAGATTTTAACTGAGGATGTAACTCCAGGTTATGCTCTGTCAGTCAAAGTGAAGATCCACCAGGTAACTGCAGTCTTTATAGCTGAGAAGGGAAAGTTGCTGCTGCAGCTTTCACCCAACAGGGAAGAGATTCTCACAGAACAGTGGGGGAGAATCATGTTGCTCACCCACCCAAGGGAGCTAGACCCAAAAAACAAAACTCACGATGGCAAAGGGATTCCCACAACTTTTTTAGTCATCAGAAGGCCTTGACAGGTTCCACCAAGTCCCAAGAGGAAAGGTTAACCTGACGCTCTTAACTCAGTGGCAAATTCATCCCTACATGCATTTTTTTTTTGTGATGTGTCAAAGCCCCACATTCTTCATCCTTTGCTGACAGCAGAGCCAGTGAATGAAGTGACACATACATGGCCAGATTTCTTTTTATAATATAAGTGCATCTGTCTTCAAAGTTCTCCAGGAAATGATCTGCTTCAAGGCAGTTGCCTGTCACTCTCTTTCTTTTGCTCTAAGGAGTTCTCTGTCTGTGGAATTATTTGTGACTACATGATTGTTTTAACTCATCTTTCTATGTGTATCAGCAGATCCTAGTCATTATTGTCTGTGCTCACGAAGAGCCTAAATAAGTTGAATGGAAGCTTATTCCAGAAATAACATACAGTTACTCTCAAAACTTCTTCAGCTTTGCTTTATTTGCATGTGATTCTGCCTGTATTTCTTCTCTCCTTAGAAGAGCACTCTCTCACATTACTTAAGAGTTTCTTTTAGTTAGCACAAAAAAAAATCCTAACCAAGATTTGCTAGGTTACAAAACAGATTTTCCTGCTTCCAAAATTCCTACTGCAGTTTTTAAAAAGGCCCAACAGATTGATTGCAGATTAGTCTTCCTACTCAGCTTTCAGAGGATTTAATATTATTTTGATCATTTCAAATCAACAACACATCACTTCCTGTGTAAATCAGCAGAGACATAGCTGTGTGGTATACTGGGGTGGTTTTGGTGGTTTTCTTTTCTTTTCTTTTCTTTT
>JAUBNY010000199.1:20746-40292 GCA_032275445.1 Crypturellus soui
TTTTTTTTTCTTTGGAGGTTGTCAATGGCCATCTCCTAAAGATATATATGGAGGTTAAAAGCTGTGAGAAAATGTTTGGTTATTATTGCAAAATAACTGGTCTTACTTTACATTTTATGCTTTGTCATTGTGTTTTCCTGTGATTATAGTTAAATGAAAGAACAATCTCACTTTTTATCACGGACTGAGTTGCCTAGTTTGAACAAGTCCAAACATGGGCCTAACACGTCGTTCTTGTAGCCTCATCAAGATAACAAAGTTTGTTTTCCTCGTTTGTTGTGCAGATTTTTATTTTAAGCTACATTAATCCCTTTTCTTCTCTCTGTCCTCTTTCCCTCATCTTCCTTCCAGAAAGTTAGTTTTAACATGGCTATACAAATAGGGTAGTTGATACTTTTTTTTATAAGCCATGGTTTTGTTACGATTTTTTAAAAATGTCCTCTTATAGGTCATAAGTGCGATAGTGTATTTGGAAATATACAACTCTTCTTTTTTTTTTTCTCTCTTAAAGTAAAGCTTATAAGTTATACTGATATGACACTTGGCTACTTTTGACAAATAACATCCAGCACTGTGTTAATAAAGTATATAAAAAGCAATTTCAGAGGCCTGGATGCATTCACACTTGGAGAAGCCACAAAGTGAACTCTTTGGTGGCGCTGATTCCCTGCCCTTCCGTACCAGCTGCTGTTCCTGTGCCCAGAGGCAGTGCCAGGCGGCAGGTGCGCACTCAGACAGCCACCGTTCTGTGCTGCTGCCTCACATTGAGACGCTGGTGCATGGGGGAGCTTGCCCAGCAGTTTGCAGAGCAGAGGGCTGCATCCTTCGCTGATCCAGTGATCCAGATATTTTTAGAGTCTTCCTTTTCTGACAGTGTTGTGGCACCAAAGCTGCTAGAATGGCACAGTTACATAAAAAGTCTGGGTCCAACTTCTTGCCAGAAGTGCTTGTTGCTCTAAGCAATGCCTTGGTTTGGCTGTTAAAGCATCAGGGCACGTGCATGTTCATTTCCAGTGTCCCTGGCTAAGCAGCAAAGTGGGGAGTCAGCTCTGGAGCTCTGAGGCATGATGTGTTTCTGCAAGTGGCTCTCACCTATGGATATGCTGCACTGATAGGTGAAGTGTTGAAAGAAGCATCACTGAAAGAAGCAGAGCCATGTTTTAAACAAATAAATGGCAGAACTATGAAAGAGATGACAACACAGAATTGTGGCATGGCTTCCCACCTGAGAAGAGGCAAAATTGCACTAGGATGTCAGCTTGGAGCAGAAGCCAGCTAAGGAAAGGAGACTTGACAAAATGTATTCAGTCTTGAAGAGCGTGGAGAATGGCTAGTCATTAGTTTTTGTAATGTAAAAATTAGAGGGGAATTTAAGCAAATTGTCAAGTGGCTATTTTAAGACAGAAGGAAATACTTTGCATAACAAAATCATGGCACTGGATACCATGGGCGGTGAACTGCAAGCCTGCTTGGGGCCTAATGAGACCAATTCGAGGTGGTTAGGTCCATTGGAGGGTTATCGAAGATGACACTGTGGATGCAGCTGCTGGCTCAGGAGGCCTCGCTGCAGAGCAGAAATGGTGTGCTTGCACCATTCTGGGTAGCCCTTCCGTAATTACCTGCTAGGGGCTGTCTTTGGAGACAGGCTAGTGCACTGGACAAACCTTTGGTGTGACCTAGCACAGTTATTCTTGAGCTCGTTTGACTCATGTAGAGCTGTTAGAGTGAGGGAAGCACTAAGGTCTTTGCTTCCTAACAAACCTAAAACTGCAGCAAGTTCACCAGCATGAACCATTTCTTATCAGTGAGGCAGTGAAAAAGATTCCTGGACAACTTGTGAGGTCTCCATCTTTAAGGAGCTCTATAAGGAGGTTAAAAGTCTGTCAGGAATAAAACAGAGACACTTATTCCTGCTTTGGGTCAGAAATCAATAAGTTACCTGGTCTCTTGATCTGTGTTTCTGGGTCTCCTTCCTTTCCTGCCCAGGGGTCACATGTGAGGAGAACGCTCTGAAGCTGCAGCCGGAGAGGCCGGATGGCTGGAGGATCCCGTTCGGTGCCCGGGAAGGAGGCTGCGGCGCCGCCATGCGCTCCATGTGCATTGGGCTGCGTTTCCCTCACCCAGAGCAGCTGGACACCCTGGTGCAAGTCAGCATCGAGAGCGGTCGAATGACCCACCACCACCCCACCGGCTACCTGGGCTCCCTGGCCTCGGCCCTCTTCACGGCCTTTGCGGTCAACAACAGGCCGCTCGAGGCCTGGGGAAAGGGGCTGCTGGAAGTGCTGCCACGAGCCAAAGCCTACGTCAGGGGGGCCGGCTTCTTCGTGGAGGAGAACATGAGGCACTGGTGAGATGGGCTCTCAGCGGCTGCTTTTCACAGGCCCTGCAGCACGGGGCGCTCGATGTTTTGAGTTTGGAAGCACATGAAGGCAGCTCTGAGCATTGAGTGCTCCCAAAAAGAGCGCTCTTAGGCACACTCCAAAGGCCTTTTGCACCACAGAAAACCCAGGATAATGAAAAAACACACAGTTAAAAAAAGGAATTGTTAAAAAATAGAAGGAATCTCATGTACAAGAGGACAAGTTCTGTTTATGAGTAAGCTTGTGCAGTCACATTTTGCTAAACTCTTAGAACAGCACATGCCTGCCACGGGATCAGATCAGTTCAGAAAGCTCTTAAGTCTCTTGGGAGACAAATCCCTCTACCTAAAAGAAAAAAAAAGACAGACGGCTTGTGCCACGTGGCCATAACATTTTTGTATCAAACATGAGGTAGACTTGTCTTGGGGAGCCGCGATCTGACGAAATGCAGGAACCAGAGATGGGACAAGCATTGGGCTGAGGTCTGAGCTCGGTTGGAGAGTTTTAACCCTGTTTGTTCGGGGTGACTGTACACACACCCAGTGGCACTGGCAGAGGCAGTGTGAATTCAGGAGGATGACTCAGTTCTCGCTCTCAGCCTTCGATCCTTCGCAGCGCAGCAGCCGCAGGTGCCTGACTGCTTTCTCCCATGTGGCTGGAGGGGGGAATCTCGCACACCGAGAAGGGCACCTTACTGTAAATCATGTCCTCGGCCTGATAAAGGGGACGCCTACCATTTTGCCAAGCTGTTGTTGCAAGCTGTCTTTCTGTGGGGTGCATTTTTAGCTGGTGCCTGTAGCACCATTGTGCAGAAATGGTGTCTCTTGCAGCACTGGGACTGTTGTCTCCATGCCTCCCTTTCCTTCTCTTTGGCAGGCACTACTTTGAAGAGCAGTGGAACAAATACCTGAAAGAGCGGGGCATAGCAGATGGCATGTCCCCACCTGTCTTCCCCTCAAAATACGGCGTTGCAGAGAGAGACGCCTTCTACACCTCGGTGAGCTACTCGGGCTGGGGGGGCAGCAGCGGGCACGACGCCCCCATGATCGCCTACGACGCGCTGCTGGGCGCCGGCACCTCCTGGGCTGAGCTGGCGCACCGTGCCTTCTTCCACGGTGGCGACAGTGACTCCACGGCCGCCATCGCCGCCGGCTGCTGGGGCGCCATGCACGGCTTTCGGGGGGTCGCCGCCACCCTCTACCAAGACCTGGAGTACAGGGAGCGCCTGGAGGCGGCGGGCAGGGCGCTCTACGCGCTCCGCGCTGGGTAGCCGCTCCCCACAGCCGCCGAGTCACTGCATGGGATTGGCACGGGGCTGAGGCTGGCGCTTGATTCTCCTGCGTGCCACCCTCAGTGCAGCAGCAATTTGATGCAAGGCGGTTTGGGATGTGAGGGGGAGCAGCCACGCGGCGGTGTGGCACAGCTGGGGGGCCCCAAGCCAGCAGAGCGCAAGTGTGCGACCACTGCCTATCCTCCTCCACACGGACAGTGGGGCTCCCCTGTGCCCAGGCCAGGGCACGTCCTGTGACCCCTGTCACGGCTGCGCCACGGGAAGGGCTGGGGACACTGCTCACTGCCCAGCACTGCGTGGCCACAGGGACAGTGCCTCGGCTCCCATGCTCGGCACGCATCTGCTCTGAGCTCCAGCAGAGGCGACAGCCGGCTGTGTCAGGTGTGACATTTTCCCCTACAATTTATTTAGTAAAAAGTATTTTTTTTTGCTTTCAATGAGTGCCATAAATGTAACCTTGCAGCTTCACCAGTGCATTTTGCAGAATTCCACAGTGCTTTTGTTATTTAAAATATGCGTCATGCTACTTTCCTATCTTGGTTAAGGGGAAGTTCCAGACTGCCACCAACCCCTATGCTGCTAATGAGCAAATGTAGAGCTTGCATCTTACATAAGGTTAGGCAACTCCTGTGATAAACCATATTCTTAAATTCAAGTCCAGACTACTAATGATTATTTCATTACCACTTGCTCATTCTGTGACAAATGTTTTTCTTCAAATCCTGAATATAATGTAGCTAAATGCTTACTCTTCCAAGAGCAATTTCAAAGTTAGGATATCCTGTCCAATAAATGGTTATGCCATACCTCTGTTGAAGGCAATATTCTGTTAGAGGATGAACTGAGGGATGGATGGGGCTGTTTGCCTGGAGGGCCAGAGGGAGGAAAGGTGTCTGTCCACAAGCTTCAGCCTGGAAGGGAGAGGTGCTACTTGGCAGGGAGGAGAATTGATGCATTAGGCATTTTTTGCAGGAGGGAGAGAGAGGGCTGCTTAGAAGTGGGGGTTGGCTTGGGAGTTCAGCCCATCTGTAGGCAGGCAGTGTGCATAAAGGACTAAGGAAAGGCAAATTAAACAAGAAATCAGCAGCAATATGAATCACAATTTCAACACAGTTTACTACAGCTCTCAGGTGTGTTGTATAAAACATGTTTTAGTGCAACATAGTACAAAGTTTGTTTTTTTAAAAAAAATCCCAACATTTTTCCATATCATGCATGGATAGGGTTTCTCTCTTTTGTCTTGGGTTCGGTACAGAAAGTTACAGCAGAGAGAGTGGTTTGAAAAGCTCTGTGTCAAAACTTGTTATAGGAAGTTTGCCTTATAAAAACAGGGCAGTTTGAGGCTGGGCGACACTGCCAAAGGAAGGGAGCAACAGCAGCGGATCCTGCAGCTGTGGTGGTCACCACTGTCCAGGAAATGCTGCACTTGGTGCAAGAACACACTGGCAGTCACGGACGGGTCGACTTGAGCCGTGGGAGGGTGCCTGGGCAGGCTTCCCCAGGCAGCCCTGCTCCTGGGCTCTGCTGGCGGGCACGCCGCTGCGGAGGCACCCGTCGCAGCTGCAGTGCAGCGCGGTCCCAGCAACCAACAGCTCCTGCTGGAGCTTTGCTTTTCCTGTCTCTTTAAAGCGGACATGAATTGCAGTTCATCCCCTGAAGCGGTAGGTACAGGAGATACTACATTTAGGAAACAATATCCACTGGCTGCAGCTGCTGTTCTTTTTGCCTTGGTTCTTCATTTCCATTCACTTTCATTCTGTTCTTCGCAGACTCCTTATCCAGAAAGGGAAGACAAGTGTGTGGGTGTGTGATATATATAGGAGTGTGATACTACACATACGCTGGGGCCAGTAAGCAATTACCTCTTGAGGAGGGAGACTTCACAGAGGGATGAGTAAAATTTAGCTTCCTTGGCAGCAGAAGAAACAAACACTGTTCTGGAGGAGGAGCAGAGGTGGCTTAATACAAATGTCTGATGGACTCACCTGCCACCGGGAACGGGTCTGTCCATGTGCAGGTAGGGATGTGCAGGCTCCTCTCTGGCCAGGAGAGAGGATGTTCAGATTCCCACCCAAAGCTTCGCCACCTCTGAAATATCAAGGCATCAGGCATTAACCTACTAGTGCTACAGGGCATCTGCTGAGGTCCTCTTCACGAAGAGCAGTCCTTCTGCCCCGATGGAGACGGAGGTTGTAGCTATGGCACCACTCTCACACGAGGCAGGTGGGGTCTTGTGGCTTTGCCCATCTGCCCCTCTTGGCTTCAGCCATGTTGCGAAAAATAAATGGCCAGATTTGCCAGGAAGACATCAAGGAAGACAACAAAAGGCCATTTTTGGCAAACACTTTCTTCCGCCAGACATAATGCTTAGGGTATACTGGGGAGGAGGCGGTTTCCTCCACAGGACACGGCAGGAGTACTTGGCATGACTGGGTACTAGAGCTTAGGTGCCCCATGCTGAGAGAGCCCTGGCTTGGTTTGCAAGAGCCATATCTTTCACAGAAAGAACAGCATTTTCGGTCACAGCAATTGTGTACGACAAAGAGCAGGTGGTGTTGCCAGGAGGGGGAGCTTACGGCAAAACTGTTTCTTCTCCTAAAGTCCCAGAACTGGAAAATGGCACATGCACGTGCACACACACGCAGGGGGAGATTTCTTTCAGCCCAAGGGGACACAGAAGCCTTCAAGGAGCAGATGTGATGCTGACTCCTTCACCAGTTCAAGTTTGGGTAGGGAGGCCTTGCAAGCCTCTGTGAGTCGGGGACATATGATAGTTGACTGCACATCCCCTCTGCGTGGCGCGACTGTGACCTGTCTCCCTTTGCTAAACCATGCCGGGACATGACTCCCCTCTCGTGGAGCTTTCCCTTTCCCCCTCTCTAGAGTCATTGCTTTGGTCAAGTTAAAGTGTTTATAGACTGGATCCAGCCATCCAACCCCACACGATGGGGGCACATAGATAACCTGCCTCTCCTGAGGTGGCAGCACAGAGGCTAAGGAGGAGTGTCTCTCTGATAAGCCAGACTGTGCCAGGAGCCTCTCTGCTACCAGCAAAGACAGGGCTTTCAAGCATCCTCCTTCTACCTCTCCCTTCAGTTTGCAGAGGCAAACTTGCTTTTGTCTTTCTGCAGGCGTGTGGAATATTCAGTCTGCCCAAGACCAGGGAACACTCCCAAATGGTGAATTTCTTCCTCTTGAGAGAACGGTAAAATGGAAGCAAGAAGCTGAAACTATGTCCAGTTTTTAAGATAGACCTCCCAATACCCCAGCTAGCCTCAGGATGTCATCCTGGCTTTGCTGGTTTTGGAAGAGGGAGTGGCTAGCTCAGCACACCTAGGGAAAAGACCTTGTTTGTTGTGGCACAGAGTCTGATGAAGTCTGTTTTCAAAAATGCACATTTACTCCACAGAGATTGTCCCAGGATCAAAAGTGCGCTGGCAACTCCTCTGTGTGTGGAAGAAGGGGAAGTCTAAAGTTCTTTGGGTGATTGAAAATAAAAACAATGGGAAAAAAATCATGGCCCAAAGGACAACTGATGGGAGCAAAATTAATCTGTGAAGAATATCTGCTATGTACAGCAAGCACACAGACCCTTTGTCTGTCCTTGTGACTGGTTGCGTTTCCACAGATGCCTGAAGAAGCCTCAGACTTCCCAGGCCCATCAACTGGGTGCTCTGCAGATCCCAGTCACCGCACTGGAGCACAGACACTGAAACAAATGAAACAAGAACAACGAAAACCACCCTGTTCCTTTGGGTTCCCGGTCTGTCTCTGTTTCTCCCTCTCTGTGCGTCCACTTGGGCCCCTTGGCCTTTTAGTCTATCGTTCCTGGGTGGATGCTGAGGACTGGTGGCTCTAGGCAAGTAGGGGAGTAGTTGAGGTGGGGTTCTTTGATCCACAGCAAGGGGACCCCATTCTTGCCCTCTGAGTTTTTGCTGGAGTTTCGACTCTTGAACCGCACCAGGAGGATGGTGATGATCAAGATGCCAAAGATAGGAAAGGGGTAGAAGAATACAAAATAGAAGAGGGCATCATTGGAGCAGATGACTGACTGAAGGGTAGAGCCTGAAAAGCAGAGACAAAGGATAAACACATTTTACAGCTTTTCTGCAATCCATAACTCAGAAACTTTCTTCAGAAATTAAAAAAAAATCACATACCATCTCAAAGTATAGCAGCAAAATAAAGCTATTGTAGGAATCACTGTATCCCCCCCTTAAGTTTCATGAGTGCTACAGTGGAGGCCTCTCCATTTTGGTGTCTGATCAAGTGGGGAACCTGAACCAGCAGCTTTTTCATCAATGGAAGCACACACAGACAACCTCTCCGGGTATGTCACTTGTGTGCCCACAAAGCTCTCATGACCTTAGTTATCACTGAGGACTCGAGCTCTTGGCTGAATGCATCTAAAATTATCTTACGGCCTCAAGGATTACTGGGAGGAAACCCCTGCATAATAACACAGGGATCACGCAAGATCTCACTTCCTTAGGACAGCAGGGCTAGTTCTGCAGGGCTAAGTCTTCAGCACCCAGACGCACAGCAGAGTGACTCTATACACCAAGGTTGCACTGACGATCCCGTGCACAGGGCTGCAGTGGCAGGAGCTCCCTTAAAGGCAGAGTTCACCCTCCACTCTGCCCTGGAGGCAGGCTCTACTAAGATGGCAGTGCCCAGAGAGCAGGAGAGCATCTGGCAAACCATTGGGGTGACACGATGCTGCGGTCTCCCTGTGCAAGGCAAAGGCAGAACTGGATTTATGGGCATCGTCAGCCCAGCCTCAGTCTGACCCTCTGCCTGGCTTGCTAACATGTAAACCTTGGCTCACATGCAGGGCTAGGCCAAATTCCAGGCTGGCTCCCAAAGAGAAAGGTTACACCTAAGCACAGCACAATGCCACTGCTGATACGTGCAGTGCAGATGTTCTAAGCCTGAGCAAGAGGTGGCCTAAGAGCTAGCAAGCTGACAGAAAAACCTGAGCCACTGATCTGACCCTGTGGAGGCCAGATCCAGGCTCCATATCCCATTCACTCTTTGGTCTATCCACCTCCGCTGCCAAAAAGGCAAGAAAGCCAATGCTTATCACCACAACTGAGCATGGTGAACACCTGAAACCCAATGTGGAAAGGGAATGACTGGGCTGTCACCAAGCAGGGCTGCCTCTGACACATGCTGAAGCTACGGGCTCTATGGCTGTGCAGGAAAAGGACAGGAAGGGATCATGAATGCCCACACAACAGAAGACACACGGGCCATTCCCTCAAGAGGCTGTCGCCTCTTCTCACCTGTGTCCTGCACGTGAACAGCGACCGCGCCAGACTCCTCCTCCGCCAGCCGGTACCACACGCCGTTGGGGTCCGCCAGCCACTCCTCCACGCGGCACGAGTAGTTGCCAGTGTCAGCGACGCCGGCCTGCAGCACCGTGAGCCGGAAGAGCAGTGCTGAGAGCCTCTGGAAACGCAGCCGGCCCTCCCAGTGACCGGCCTCCTGGCTGAACACGGCGTCGGGGCCCACACTCAGCACAGCCTCCCTTTCCTCCTCCTCCACGGGACCGCCTCCCTCTTTGGCCCGCAGGTTGTACCATGCCACTGCAAAGTGGGACTCCTGGCTGGAGCGGGACAGGATGCTGCAGTCCAGTGGGAAGGACTCCTTCTCCTGCACTGTCAGGTTGGAGGCGGCTGTGTCCACCTGCAAGGTGGGGTCTGAGAGAATAAAAGGAGAGAGGTGAGCACAGAGCTGGACACTGCATTCAAAGTGGCCGTTCAGCGCACATCTCCAATGCGGAGTGCGACCCAAGCAGTGCACAAGCACTTGATGCAGCCTGCCAAGTCCCACAAGAAGCTCTGCGGTCAGCCCCCAGAGCCAGCATCCCCACCTTACCATGCTCCATCTGCCTCAGAGTCAAAACAGGAGCCAGTGGCTAGCGCGTTGTCACCCTGCCCACGCAGCCTTTTGCCACAGCCTCCCAGCAAGGAGCCTGTATGCACTAGTGGACGCGTGTGTGGAAAGTGAAAGTCGCTGTAATTCATCCAGACCCATTAAAAGAAACATATCAGAAAATATGAAAGTTCAGTCTCTGCACAGAAGAGCCGTATACAACTCCCTAGCTATCATAGCAAACATTTCATTCCCTGTTTATTTTTTATTCCTATCAGTTACAAGAGTGGTCTTCAAGACCAGTACATCTAAGAAGTCCGAAGAAGGCGTAACATTTTTTACAACAATTTGTGAAGTTCATTAGGTATCTGGTTCCTCTACAGAGAGAGGCCCTCAGCACACAGGCAGCAAGGACACTAAATGTCTCTTTTTTTTTTCTTTATCGCTTGCTGCAAGGCTAAAGAGATGTTTTAACCCAACTGAGATACAGTGACTAGAATCTAAGATGAGTTGATTAAAGGCTGATTTCAGGAGCAATTAACATTTGATTTAGTCATATTGCCAGGGAACATGTACTCTGGAGATCACAAACAGCCCAGATCTAAGCTCTCATTTAAAGATTAAAAAGCTCTTTCTAATGCAGGAATTAAGCATGAAGGGCAAGCCCATAGCTCCCCAAAGAAAGAGGCACTTTCTCCTCGAGCAAAGATGGCTGGGCCTCCCTCCAGCAATGGGAGCAGCGTCCCCTCTGCTCCCATTCCCATACATTGCCGAGGACTTCCAGTTCTTCCACATCTGTCGTGCACACGGCAGGCACCGGGAACACTGCAGCTCCTGGGGCCACGTCACACTCCTTGCTGGACCAGACAGCCCTCTGAAGGCTGTTGGGAGCACATGAAGGACATAGGAAGGGCCAGGCTAGAGTGGGACTTGAGGGAGTTCAGCCGAGTGGGGGGAAGAGGGGCAGCTCTCATGGGCTCCCAAAGAGGAAGGGAGGCAGGGAGGAGGATGGATCTTCTCCAAGACATTCCTCTCCTCAGGCCTTTCCTGCAGGACTCTCTCTATCCTGAAGCCTCCTTGGAGGCTGGTGCACACAGCAAATTTCCTCAGCTGCAGAGGGTGTTGTGAAGACCGCATTTTGGAGCCCCTTTCCAAAGGGCCGCAATGGGAACTGCAAGGAGGAGGATGCTTGTTGATTACTACAGCAGTTTTCCTATCTTTTTAAATAATCCCATATAGAAAACTTCCATTAAAGCCAGAGCTTTTAAGGCTGCAGGCAACAGCAGTTCTTCCAGTTCCCATTCTCTTCAAGAGACTCCTGAACAGAAACAGGAATGAGGTAAGCCTTGAAATTTCTGGGACTTCTGAGGCAAAATGAAAGAAAGGAAGGGAATGGCTTGTCAAAACAAACAAAAGTCCTTCCCCACCTCTGCAAGTTAAACAGAGAGGAGAACTGCCGTCTGAAGGTGTTGAATGCTTTTTTTTTAACTTTGCTTATGATTATTGTAGTGAAAGATGAGTGTGGAGATCCTCACTAATGAGATATGAGTCACAATAATGCTATTTTTAAGTTTAGCATTTTTTCAGTTATTGCCTGCCTTGAAAGAAATACAAACAACAATCTATATATATATTTAAACCTTACACTACTGCACTCCCAATTTCCTCCTTTTCCCACTCCCCATGTGAGTTCCACATTTGAGTTCCACAACTCAAAATGAACCAAAGGAATTTCCCCTTATATTCATCACTTGTCCATCAGGGCCGGCTCTTTTCAGCCTGAAGAATTACACTTATAAATGTGTAGGCACGCGAGCTGCTCAGTTACTGCCTGGAGACCCTGGGATGCTTTTGCTCAAGCCATCTCCGCAAGAAAAGATTCCTGAGCTTGTGGCTAAGAGCTGTGCTGTCGCCTGGAGGAACTGCTTCTTCACAGCACAAACCTTTCCTACAAGAATAACCTCTAAAATCTTTCCAAAATCTTAAAATTTTGTCAGATCCACTGCAGAGTTACAAGGTTGACACGCCACTGACATAGGCAGGCATAAGGCGCCAAAAATATAGTTGTTGTGTTTTTCTCTTAAATGCTGGAAGGTACCCAGTGAGCATAAGTCAGTCATAACTTTTGTTTGATCTACAGCCTTCCTTTCAGATGGGCATTTAAGTTTGGGTCAAATGCCTCAAAAACTGAAGAATCTGCATATTCCAAGATAATCTGCCCTTGCAATTTGCCATCTGAGCTATTAGAAGAGACAAAACTGATTTTTTCTTCCTGGTTTTAATTTCCTTGGCAATTTTTCCTCTATTAGATCTTGTAAAGGCTGCAGCAATCCCTGATCCTTGTCTTGCTGTGTACAGGCAATGTCAAAATGTGAGCATATTTTGGGTGTTGTTTGTTACACAGCAAGACTTGCATGAAGGGGATGGACAGTGGCCACAAACTTTGCCAGAAGGTGCAAGAAGTCCCCAAGTACCCATTTGTCTGTACAGAGGTAGATTTTTCTAAGCAACTTTCATTCCACTGAGAAGCTTAAGTCCTTGTCCAACCTGCAAATCTATACACCTGGATCTACACACCTCATCTCTGTTCTTGAAGGATCCTGCCCCTTGAGTATGCACACTTGGGAGGCACAGGCTGTTGGCCCCAAGATAGCTTTTTCTGTCTCATTCTTAAACAAAAAGTGAATAGAAACTGAAGCTTATTCTATTGAATCAAGAGTGACAACAGTGCCATACAAAAAAGAAAATTCACAGATCTCCTGGTGCTAAAATCCTAAATACAATTAGCTGTATTTGAAGACCCTGAAAGCTCCTTCCAGAAGAGTGAAGGAGCAATGTAGTCACCCTGCTAACTGTGAGCACGGCCTCTAAGCTGTCATACTCTTGCCCTCTGTCTTGACCTGCTGTTGACCACAGGAAGGATGGTGAACCACAGGGTTGATCAAAGAGAGCAGAGTTTCTAAAAGCTGGTGGCACAATACCCAAGTCTCCTCATTACCTGGCTGCTTCACGGTGAGGGTGACAATGCCAGAGAGGTCCTCGGCGCGCTTGTACCAGCGATCGCTGGGGTCCAGCAGCCACTCCTCCACGCGGCAGTCGTAGGCCCCACTGTCCCGCACGGTAGCATTCTGGATGGTGAGGAGGTAGAGGCCTGGGGACGGGCTCTCCAGGTGCAGCCGGGTCCTTAGGTCACTCAGCGATGCCACCTCCCCGTAGCGTAGGATGCTCTGCCGGCTCAGCTGGGCCACGGCCTCCTTCTCCGGGTGTCCCGGCCGCCAGACATACCACTCCACAGAGAGTTGGGATGAGGCGCTGGTCCGGCTGTTGACAAGGCATTCCAGGGTCACCCACTGGTTCTCCAGGATGGTCACATTCTTGTGGGTTTGATTCACCTGAAGGCGGTTATCTAAGGAAAGAGGCAAATAAAAATAGGTGAGTGGAGGCTCCCAGTGTCCTCTGTCTCCCCAGAAGCCCAAGATGGGCTTACAGTTTACAGGCTCTTCTGAAAATCTCAGACTTGTAATAAGCAAAACCAGCAAAGCCCCCTTCTGAACAGGAAACCAGAAAGGTTATAATTCCCTAGTAAGACCTGAAAGGTTCTAAAACACAGACATCTCGAGGAACAAGGTCGCACCTCAGTCTTTTCTTCTTTTTGGGGGGCTGTGCACTGGTCCAATTCTACTCAAACCAGCAAGCACTCCTGCACTGGGTAAAGGCAGAAGAAAACGACACTGAGAATGGACAACTAATTATAGGGAATCACCACTACAAAAGGGAACTGGTACTAGGGTCAAGGGCAAAGTCACATGCAATGCATCACTGCACTGAAAATGTCCCTGTTTTTTGCTCCACAATGTCACTGATACACTGGGGCTGGTTGCAAACGGCTCTTTTATGTGAAATGAAGTGTCATATACTCCTAACTCATTCACGATTTCTTTGGAGAGGCATAGTTTGGACTTCCCTGGTATGGCCTTTACCGTAAGAAATGGACATCAATCTTATCAGAAGGAGCTGGGTGATGCAAAGGAGGGGATAAATCACAGCTTTACCTTCCCTGGCTATCCCAGACTCATCCTAGGAATTTGCATATGGCAAGGAGCAACATGCTCCAGCCTGTTGCACTCGCTGTGTGACCTGGCACAGCTACACCCAGCGTACTGGCTAGTGATCGTGTTCAACCTCCTTGCTGTACATCGGGTATATGCAGCTTATGGCTAACCAGTCAAGCCCAGACAGAGAGTGTTTCAGCCCTTCTATCCAGGTAAATCCTTCTACCTGATGAATTTTTATTCTCCAGAAAAAGGGAACCCAGAGCAAGCTGGAGCAAGACAGGCTTCCTTGAGAGGTAGTGATGCTCAGGCAAATAAGCTCACATTGGGCTCAAGCAGCTCTGAAACATGGTGTCTGCCTCCCTATCTCTTGACATGAAGTAAGGCTCTATCCTCAGCTTATTAAGGCCATCTTTAGTTCTTTCATCAAATCATCTTTACTGATGATGTCCTGTGCCATGGAAACCACCACTAAAACACATTTCTTCTTTCCTGGCAGCCAGCTTCCCACTTCATTAAATTCATTGTGCACATCTCATATGCACAGTGCAAAGGGAAAACAGACACAGTTCACTGTGCCTGACAGGATACAGAAAGAGAGTAAAATTAAACTGTGAACAAAAAAACTAAAAGCACTTTCCTGGGCAGGCACATACCAGTTCTCTTTCATTAAGTTGCTACTCAACACTTGTGCTACGTGATGCTCTTGAGGATTAAAAAAATCCCAGTGTCTAGATACACTAGTCCTTCAAGTTGTGGGGAACGAATTGAGTGTTGCATGGGAACACACAAACCCATATCATTCCAGCCTACATGGAGAAAGGTTACACTGAAGGGGAAAATAGCCCAGAAGCAAGCAGTGAGGGGGCACAAGGGTGATGGCATGAGGATGTGACATGGTCTTCTGTTTGGAGACGAGGCTGTAATGGGAGGACCACTAAAGCATCCTTGTTGCTCCAGAAAAGCTCAGGGAACTCCATGAGGCATGTATGAGACAACCAGCACGAAAGGGCCTGGGGTTTGCCCCAGAGCATCCCCGCAGCGAGGGGCACACTACCTGGCTGCTTGACAGTGACCTCCGTGCGCCCGGACACCTCCTCCGCCAGCTTGTACCAGGCGTGGTTGGGGCTGAGCAGCCACTCCTCCACGTGGCAGTAGTAGCTGCCGCTGTCGCGCACCTCCGCCCGCTGCACTGTCAGGCTAAAGAGCCCCCCGGATGCGGAGCGCTCAAACTGCAGCCGGCCCCGCAGCCCCTCTTCTTCTGCGTATGTGCCGTACTCAAAGGCGGAGCTGTGCGTGGTCTTCAGGATGAGCTTGCCGTCGGCATCGGAGGGCTTGTGCACGTACCACAGCACGGCGAAGTGCGAATCGGGGCTCGTCTGAGACTTCACCGAGCAGTTGAGCGGGATGGGCCTGTTCTCCACCAGAGTGATGCTCCTCTTGGACTTGCTCACTTGCAGCTTGGTTACTGGTGGGGCAACAAAGAAACATGAGAAGAGGTGAGTCATGAGCAGAGAAATATACTGTTCCAGAGAGAAACACAAGGAGTCCTCCCTCACCTGCAGTCATTGGTGCCCTAGTCTGGATCCCACTTCCACGAGGCCTTCGGGACATGGGTATTCAGATGTTCTCCTACCATATCTTCTCTACTTTTTTTTTTCCCATCTCCCTTCTACTCATGGATCTTCCCACCAACTCCCTCAGCAAGAGACCTACTTTTTCTTCTTTAATACAGTCCTCTTCTTAACTCACCATAGTTTAAGGCATCAATATAGCAAGAAGGTTATGTCCAAACTCAGCTTTGCCGTCTATTCAGATGCAACACCCCTCTAGAGACATTTTTTTTCCATAGTGAAACCACACCATGTACAGCTTAGGCCAATGAGCTTTTGACCCAAACCACAGAAACCCATTTCCAGGAAGAATGACTTAAATCATTTGTCATATCCCAGCCATCTCAGTGACTTGTAACTTCCAGACATGCAATCGTGAGGGCAGTAAATAGGAGCAAAACTGAAGAAAATAATCACCCTGGAAAGGAGCAGTAGGGAATGCTCTCTGCTCTGCATTTTGCACCCAGGTCCAGCCATCAGGAGCTCTATCTCTGTGCCTGCCACAGACACCCTACATGACCTTGGACAAGTCACAGGCGTGTCATCTCTGTTTCTCGGTGTTAATGTGGATCTCACACTGGTAGCTTCATGGTCAGACAGTGTAGAAGAAACAGTAGAGTGCCATTAATCCTTGTCCACACAGTAAGCTAGTTTTATGTTTCTCTCTCCCTGTATGAACAGGAAATGAAGCCTATTCCAGCCTGTGTTCAGGTCGTGTCTATTGCGGCGAACCTTGATTCAAGGCATTCACATTTGCACATGGAGGATACAAAGCGCCCTCCTGTGACATTTATATTTGATATGTCCTGGAGTCTTGTCAGCTAAAGATGTGGGTAAAGCTGTTTCTGACTAGACACATCTATTTGTCTGAGTAGTAGCTTCCTTCCTTCAAGCCTCTTTCCACAACAGGGACCAGCACTCATCTTGAACACAAGTATGCAGGAAACTGCGATCCGATAGCTAGAAGGGATGAGGCTGATGTTTGAGCATTAAGGACATTACTGAATCTGAGTATGCGCACAAAAACAGGGCAGACCATGAGCACTTGGGATTTCCAGGAAACAGGGACAATATGTGACAGCATCAGGCAGGCAGCAGCTCCCCCCTTGACGTCCTGGAAGACTAAGCAGCTCCTGGCACACGAGCTGCAGCGGAAAGCGACACTATTCACGCATCACCTACAAAGGGCCGTCCTGGCAAATAGTGTATTTTCAATGGCCTAGAGACAGGCCGTGTGCCACAGTCCTGCTCAGTGCGTCCCATCTCCTTCCAAGTTTACCTGCCCCTGCTGATAGTCAGGCATGAGCACTTACCATTGCTGTTCCCCTCTAAAAGAGGTCCTGCCTTGCTGCCCGGGGAGGGGGGTTTGTTGACAATTTATACATGTCCCAGTAAAACCTAGTAAGCAGTCCTGTCAGGAGCAGCTCGAGAGAACCGTGGGGCTAAAGGTACTCCAGGTGGCAGCTTGCTGGGGAGCTGTGCGGACCCGCACCTCTGAGACCAGCCCAGGGCTCCTGTGCTCACAAGGAAACAATGCTTCCTCTTCTCTTTCAGCGAGGCAAAGGCTCCTTGCTTTGCATTATGTTTCACTTGCAGCTTCCTCTGGACCCTAGGGCCTCAGCTGCCTGTCGGCGCAAGTGATGAGCAGAGGGGCTGAGGGAGACAACGGGCACGTGCAAACAACATCAAATGAAAGGGAGAGGCTCCCCTGACAGTGACACTTTCTGCTCTAATACAGCATCTGAGATAGGCATCTTGGTGACACATTAAAAGTTCCCTGGGAGCCTGGCTTGCTTGTGGCTTTAATCAGTATGCTAATAGAGACTGGATGGTGGCTTTACGGGTACACACAGGCAGAGGCAGGCAAGGAGGGAAATGGCCCCTTGTTCTTCCTCTATGGGGATGTCAATTTACTTGAGAGATTTAGCACCATGCTCGTGTATGTGCACTGCCCCTCGCCCCACGACCTGCTTCTTCCCCTTTGTGTCACTCAGGGAGAGCAGCCTCCACCTTGGCCCTCGTGCTCGCCTCGCCGCTGTGGGTCATGGTCACTTAGGGAAGGTTACTCCAAGCAAGCATTAATCAATCTTCTGAGCCCCGGGAGAAGCACCAATAAAGGGGACGGTGACTCCCAGGAGCTCCCTTCCTCCCCCAGCCCCCTTTCCAAACAGTTTATTTTTAATTGGCACTGGATTATTTTCTGCAACCGTTACTACGGAAACCTCTGTTACTATAGCAACTGTGTATGTTAAGTCAGCAGCCTATATCTATTAAAATGCAGTATATACACACGCTGCGCGTGTGGCAGGGTTGCTCACTATCCATATACACACACAGAGACTCAGGGCATGCAAGGACTGGAGCTGCTGAAACATTCAGGAGCCCTCCCCTCGTTCTTCCCACACCACTGTGTCTCCAGGAGATGGAAATGAGGGGGACGGGGATATTTTTAGGCGCTATGTTCTGGGCAACAGGCCCGCATCTCATACGTGATGGGCTGATTTCACCGAGCAGTGAGGATACCTTCCCAGGCTGTCAGCACACAGCTATCAGCGCGTACAAACACAACACTGCGCATGTTCCAGGCACTCGCACAACCTACGTGTGGTTCTCCTGCTTCCACTCAACACTTAGGAAAGTGCCTTTTGGTGAGAGGCAGGTAAGGCTGATGGGGGAGAAATCTTTCTTGCTCTGGCATAAAGGAGATCTTCAATTCCATACAGGTATCCTCCGAAATCTCTCTTGGCAGCCACTGCAGACAGCATTCTGGAATTTGTACTACCACAGCGACCCAGCACCAGAGACACTCAAAAGCTGGGGAGCTGATCACTTCTACTACTGCGACTGGGCAGAGCAGCAGGCCTTGACAGGGAATGACAGGTCTTCCCTTGGCTTGGCTGTACGAACTTGCTCAGATTTGTAACAAGCGTGCCAAGTTTTGTCTAGATTAGCAGTACTGGTTACACATAATGACGCCCCTGCCAATGGACTTCTCATCTAACGCGACCTGCGTTCCTAACGGAGGCACTGCGTGGAAGGTGCAAGGGCAGGATTTGCTTCCCTCCACTGGATTTGCAGGGGCATTCTCAGCCTTTTCCAACCTGTGAGCACCAAACACTTTCCCGTGCAGGTTCTCAGTGTTGCACAGTGACCACACCTACAAGTGCCAGCTTGGTTTTTCCTAGTCACCTGTAGCAGATCCTTTGGGAACAGTGCAGAGCTTTCATAGACCACAAGCTAAAACCACTGGTTTGCAAACACGAGGGACACAGGTCACCTGGAGCTGCCTCAGCTGCGGGCTAGAAGGCTGATGGATTTCCTAACACAGGAGAGAGATCCCCTCCCCACAGTCTGGTTATGAGACAGGAAGCTTTGTGGGGATCCTTTGCACTTCTGCTGTCCCACAGGAGTGCAGGAGGTAGATACGCAAAATAACCTGAAAGGCTCATTTGGCCCTCAGAATCCCAGAATGGTTGAGGTAGGAAGGCCTCTATAGATCACCTAGTCCAACCCCCCTGCTCCAGCAGGGACACCCAGAGCACGTGGCACAGAGTGGCATCCAGGCAGGTCTGGAAGATCTCCAGAGAAGGAGACTCCATAGCTTCTCTAGGCAGTCTGTTCCAGGGCTCTGCCACCCTCACAGGAAAGAAGTTCTTCCTCGCACAGAGGTGGAACTTCCTGTGTTTCAACTTGTACCCATTCCCCCTTGTCCTGTCACTGGCAACCACTGAGAAGAGTTTGGCCCCGTCCTCCCTACATTTTGTACATATGGATAGGATTCCCTCTCAATCTTCTCTTCTCCAGGCTAAACAGGCTTAGCTTGCTTAGTCTTTCCTCATATAATAGATGCTCCAGTCCCTTAATCTTCATTGCTCTATGCTGGACCATCTCTAGAAACTTCCCATTCCTGTTACACTGGAGAGCCCAGAACTGCACACAGGACTCCAGGGGCGGCCTCACAATGTGATAAAAAACAACAACAACAATAAATTCTGAAGTTAGTGGGCCATGGTGGTGGAAATGATACAACACAACACCTGGGAGACCGTTTTTCATTTCTGGTGGTATGATTGCTTCAGTATAAAGCTGGGTCTCCTGTGCAGCTTCTGAGGCCTGTTTTAGGGATGCCCACACAACACAGAAATTACTACAGTTGCTGGCACGTGAGTAGGACTGCATGAAGACTGACACCCCAGGCACTAAGCCAGTCAAGCCTCACCGCTGTGACACAAGAGGAAACTCCCCTTCCTGGCTTGCAGACTCGCCTGGGCAGGAAGCCAGCACGGGCTCGCTGAGTGCCCCAGGGGCTGGGGCTGTGGGGCGCTCAGGCAGGGCTGCTGCCGTGCACTGCGA
>JAUBNY010000199.1:40392-59162 GCA_032275445.1 Crypturellus soui
GCTCTCAGTTTACACGGGCAACCAGTGATGGTTACAGCCCTCATATTTTTTTAAATCAGTCTAGTGTCCTAGCCCCAGCCATGCAATATGGGTATGGGCGGGCACTGAATTTTGTGGTTGTGTTTGGCCAAGGACTGGGACAGGGAACGTCAGCTCTCCGAGAGCATGGAGAATACCGGCCTGCACCAATACGGACATCCCACCAAATCTACTGAAGGAGCCCTGGGATGTTAAATAGACAATGACAGACACTGGGACCGGGCCAGCGCTCTGGGGACATTACAACTCTTTTTGTGGAGAGGATGGCAAGGAAACCAGGCATCGACGGCCAGCCCAAGCACCAGCTGGACACCTTGCTTAATTGAGAGCTCTGTAGCATTACAGTCCCTTGGCATCAATGCCCAGGCTGAGGACACCAGCCCGTCTCATTTGCAGGGACAAACACTGTCTCAGGACACCTGCAGCAGCCTCCGTCCTTGACACTTCCCCCCCAGGGTTGTGGGGCCAGGTCTGACCCACCTCACAGTCCCAGAGGGCTGGGCACTCTACCTGCTGTTACATGTGGCTGTGATGCTCTGTACACCAAAGAGGCAATTGGGCTCCTCAAGTTTGTTATTTGATAAGCACAACTATGCAAATATTTGTGGGGAGAGGAGAAACTAGTTGTCAGAACAGAAGAGGTGCAGAGGCAGTGGTAGGATTTTTTTTACTGACTTTTTTTTATTGACACAGCATTTTTACTGACTTGCTGCCCTGGTTAAGCCACTTGGCTGCCTTGCTTTGGTTTCCTAATCATCTAGCTGGGGTTACAACACTTACCTTTACTGAAGTGCTTTGCAATCCATACCTAAAAACGCCCCGATAACAAGAGGCTCTGTCTCAGACTCGTGACACTATCTACCCTTGCAGGCGCCGTGAAACACAAGAGAGCCCACTTCCTACATGGGAGCCACCATTCCCACATCCTGGGAATGCCAGTACTCGAGTGCAGCTGGAGACGCCCTCCTGCAGGCAGCCCTAGACCAGGCTCCAGCACACTCCCCTGCAGTGGGAGAGGAGATGGACGGGAGCTCGGGAACAGAGAGCTCTACACGTGCTGGGGCAAATCCCATGGCATGGGCAGGGTGGCTTTGATGACAGCCACGGCCTGCCCACGGTGCCCCCAGGAGCTGTTTCAGGGTATGGGAATGCAGTATGGGTGGCAGGGGTCCCCTCCTGCTTTGAGGACAGGTCACCCTTGGGGATGGGCTCTTCCAGAAAAGGCTCTCTGCGGGAGCGGCCTTATGAATACTGTGAAGTTTATGAATATTGTGAAGGTGCTTTACCATCTCCCTCACTAGTGTCCCAGTGCCCTAATTCCTCCCACAAGGAGGAAGCATAGCGGTGGATAGCTGTCTTGAGGAGACTGCCCTCAGCCCTCCATGCTGGCACGGGCTGAGCTGTGCCACTGACCCTCTGCACCTCCCTGGTCTCTTTCCCCTTCCACAGAACAAGAGTGAGGAGCCTCCCTCCTGCCTCCCACCCCCGGGGAAGAGGCACTGTGAGGCTGTGTGCGTTAAAGGCTGCAGGGAGCTGTGGTCACAGGAGTCAAGTAAATATTCGTCAGTCTTCTGACTCAGCGTGATGAGCAACAGCGGGCTGAAGTGTACTGGGTAAGCCAAAAGGAAATGGATGAACAAAAGGGAGCTAAAGGGGTGGCTTTTCAGAGAAAGAGACGTCAGAGAGAAGCATTCAGAGCAGGGAAGAGATGAACCATTCACCTGAGCTGTTCCTGATCAGGCTTGAGCATCACACCAAAAATCACAGCAAAGCCAAGACAAAGACTTCTAGCAGCCTCCCCAGAGGTGCCAGGAACATGGCAGAGCAGTTCCCTGCTCTGGTTATTCTCTTTTAATAGAACAGAATTCCTACTGAAACTGGATTAGTGAGGTTGCAAATTGCATTAGCCAACATGGGAGGCTGCTAGTGCAACAGGAGCAGGAGAAAGGAAATACTATTAGACTTTGCCTGCCATTATTACTGCCATTATTAACTTGTCACTTTCCTGTAGTATTCCTACACTACAATGAATTATTGCCTGCAAACAGGCTGACACGATTGAATTACTGGGAGAGCAGCCCCATGGAAAGGAGAGATGACGTTAACCCTTTGCTGAGGAACGCGCAGCCCCTCACCCTTCCTGGGAGGGCAGGCAGAAGAGCTGAGGCTTCAAACCCCAACGCGGCTCTGCCATTTTGACCCTGAGCACGGCCCATTTCAGAACCATCTGCTCACAAGAGGGGGCACAAGAGCGTTCCAGACTGCCCGCACTGCATGACTTAACCTCACCAGAATAAAGGCTGCCTTCTCCTACTCCAGGGCTTTATTGCAGGCTCGTGCTACTGTTCAGTTTGGTGGCTCAGCAACAGTGAGTGTTTCTGCAGCCCCCTACCTGCTCAGGTGGGCTGCTGTGGGCTGGGCGAACAAATAAAAGCAGGACATACATATGTCTGCAGCACGGGTAACAAACCACAGTCAGAGCAGTTGGGCCTTTGCAGCCCTGCAGAACTTCCCATGGCCGCTCCAGTTTTGTAAGGCAGAACCCTTACGTTCGCACGCTGCTCCGCTCCCCTGCAGACAGGCCACCCTGGCTGCCAGTCTGGACAGATGCGGGTCACCCCGCCGGGGGTGCCCCTGCCCGCCTGTGGCCAGACAGGCCCTAGCCCCGCTGGGCGGGCGGCACGGGCACCACAGCTCCCGGGAGGCCCCAGCAGGCCCGCGCGCCCTCCCCATGTGGAGACCTTGAGCCGCCTGCCCAAACGCCCGCCACGCACCACTCCCTGCCAGCGCTGCCTGCCTCTCGCTGCCGGCCCCGTGGCCGTACCGCGCCTGGGAACTCCCGATCCTGGTGTGCCCAGGGGAAAGCGGCACTGCCCGCAGCAAGGGCTGGTGGGGCACTCCCGGGCGCCAGGAACGGGCCCCGGCTACACAGGCGCTGGCTGCGGGCCGCCTCCTCTGGGAGCCGGGAGGAGAAAGGGGCAGAGCCACCACAGAATGGTTGAGGTTGGAAGGGGCCTCTAGAGATCATCTAGTCCAACCCCCCTGCTCCAGCAGGGACACCCAAAGCACGTGGCACAGGGTGGCATCCAGGCGGGTTTGGAAGATCTCCAGAGAAGGAGACTCCACAGCCTCTCTGGGCAGCCTGTGCCAGGGCTCTGTCACCCTCACAGAAAAGTTGTTCTTCCCTCGTATCGAGGTGGGACTTGCTGTGTTTCAACTTGTACCATGACCAAGTGACACGGCTCACTACGTTGCTTAGCTGATGCGAGTGCAACAGTCCTGTGGAAGCAGGACCCCCGCAGCCGCACAGCCTGCTGGCTGCAGCGGTACCGCCTGGGTATTCAGGTAGCTAAATACATCCCTGACGACATGGGGATGTAACACATGGCGAGAGCCTCAGCAGGCCGAGCCCCTGCCCAAAGGTGAAGTGCAGTGCGTGACAGTTCAGCGCGCTGCGAGGTGTTGCGCCGAGGAGCTTGCAGGAGGGCCCCGCACCCAACCCTTCCCCTGACACCAGATGCAGCCCCAGGGACCCTACTGACCGAACGTGATGCCTGGCCCCGCGCTTGCCTCTCCCCAGCCGGGAGACCACTGGGCAACGTCTCGTGAAGCCTACAGGCTGAGACAAGGACAGCTGCTGGGGCAGGAACAGGCCGAGATCAGCGGCCCACGGCACGCCACTGCTTGCTTGAAGAAATAAAAACGGAACAAAACAAACAAACCGAACAAAACCATAAAAAATCCACATAACCCACAAACCTGAATTCAAAAACCTTTCTGTCAAGCCCTGAAATAAATGTAAAAGTTCTGCAGGAGAAGGGTGTGAGAGAAATAAGAGATTCCCAGCATGAGCGGTGCCTGCTGTCAAAACAACACACATGGCTCACTGATCACTTGTAAATTAAAATATGGAGATAGGATCACGGAAAGATAAATTCAGTATCAAGCTACAGCTACAGAGGATGAAGAAAGAAAAAAATTACATATTGAGATATTTAATCAACTTCTCGTCAGAAAGATTTCAAACACAAGCACCACAACAATTAGGGAAAAAAAAAAAACAATTAAACTCTACCCAAAATCAAGTCACAATACATAAGACAGCACCACATGCAAATTCCTGTGTCATTCAGGAAGTTGGCCATTAATGACCAAATTCCCTATTGTAAGGTGTCAGAAAGCCACCTGAAAAGATCGTGGAGGTGCGTGCTGGAGTACATCTACAACAGAAGACAGACTTTTCATGCATTATGTGACACACGCAGATTCAGAGGCTACTTTTGGAAAACCAGATGATAAGGAGAGAGAGATGAAAAGGCTGAGATTGATAATAAAATGCCATTTTCCTGCCATGCAGACAGCAAGCTTCCCTGCAGAACGTGCTTGGGATCCTGGAGTCTTTTGCAACCTGTCCTCCCCTGCGTCACGAGTACTGCCCTCCTGTGTGAAGGACTGATCCCACCTAGGAGCTTTCCCACCAGATGGGGCCACTCCATCACCTTCAGCTGCGCCTTTTCCAGTAGCTTAATTTTTCGGCGGGTTTAGTGAGTGGAGCTGCCTCTCTCAAGGTCCGTGCTGGCACAAGCAATGGGATGGGACCTGGTAAAGCTGGGGAATGAGGAACATTTCCTTCTCAGTCAAGCATAATCGAGCACTAGATCAGCTCTCCCTGCCTTGTGAAACTGCACCCTGAGCTCTCATGGCTTTGTTGCCTCCATAAATTGTTTGGTGAATTCCTCTACTGCATGGAAGAACATTCAAACAAAATGAGACATCTGGCATTTTTCAAAAAAAACACTGTCATCTTAAAAAAGTGGACACAGAAAGGATCATGGCAGGATGGACTACAGATCCATCACTATCTGGACTCCATGTTTCCATATTATATAGGACGGGGAAAGCTGTAGGAATTTTCTTTATTAGTGCCCCAAATTTCTATCCAGTGAGTGGATAGAAGTAAGATGGTCTGCAGAGACAAATTCCAAATGAAGAAGAAAGACCTTGAGCCATGGGTTTTGCATGTCCAGAGTCTGCCATTTTGCTGAAACAAAGCAGATGACAGGTCCAGTGAACCCAATATTTAGCTTTTGACCCATGCCAGAAAACACAGAAAACACAAAATAATCAGCAAAAGCATTCAAAGAAAAATTGCCTTTCCTTATTCTGGTCACACAGCGGCAGAAAGAATTTCCCACCGTGCCAAACAGCGGGCTTTATTTTACCGAAACGGCCTCCTTTGCATGGGGCCTGCTGCACCCGCTGACGGTGCAGGTGGCTGTCACGTGGCAGAGCAGAGCCACCAGGACGCTGCCAGCTGCGCTGCCAACAGAAGACACCTGGAACCCACCGGTTGAACTAGCGCTCACAGAGGCTACAGGCAACTACATTCCTTTGGGCTGGACCATCGCTCTGGCTGGCTGTTGAGCCCCGTCCTCCTCAGAGAAGGACACAGCCCATCTAGTGGAGAGAACACTGAGGAGGAGGGGAGTTCATTAAAGAAGCAGTATCCTATGTGCTGCAGGAGCTAGAAAAATGATGCAAGTCCCACGTGAAACGATGGCAGAGCCAAAACTCCTGCTAGGGCACAGCAAGAGGGACGCTTGGGGGCCACTCTCGGAGAAGGACACACAACACAGCAAGAAAACAAAACAAAATAAAACAGAAACACTGCCACAGCACCGCAGCACTACATCTGCCAGCCCCACGTCTGCCCCACATCATCTGTGGGCAGCAGGCTCGGCCCCACACTGGCATGGGGTTAGGACAGCACGGGTCAGTGCCTGGCTGGGAACCAGCTTGCCCTGACATCCCTGAAAGGGTGGCCCTCCTCCATGGGATGATCATCTTTGGGCTCCCAACGCTGCTTTGGGGACTTAGGGATATGAGGGATGTAAAATGCTTCAGAGCTGGACAACTGCAGAATTCTTCACGGCAGAATATTTTAGGCCTCAGGAGAGCAAACAGGGCTTCAGTGAAAAGCTAAAGGGTGTGGAAAAAAGACACTAGACAACATCAAAGCAGCTGCGTGTGCAGCCTGCAAAGGGGACTGCGATTCTGATTCTGTATATGAATGCTGCAAGTAGGAGTGGGAGACCACTCATTAGATATCAAAGAGAAAAACAGGAGGCTTTGAAGTGGAAGTGAAAAAATTGCACTTAAGAAGTAACTGTGAAGAGAGTTAATATGACCAGAGGAGCATGCCTTGAATACATCCCAGATCTCCTGAAATTCCTCAGTCTTGCTCAGGGAGGCTGAGAGGTAAAGTCTCCTGCATGCAGTTCAGCGGGCACATACAGCACACGCTGACCACTGGGCACCAGGACACATTCCCACTCCCTTTGTCCTCACAAACATAACCAAAATGCTTTTAAAACCCACCTTCTTAGACTATGTCCTGGTTCTGCTGCCATGCCGGAGATAGGGAAACAAAGGCAGGGGGAGGAGAAACCAGTTCTGATCAGCAAGCCCAGTGTCAATGTCCCTAGCATGGGGTCAGGACATTGACTCAGCGTGAGCTCCCCTGCTCCTTACGCTGAGAGGCTCATTCTGTAGTGGCAGCACAGAGTGGGATCAGGCTAGCTGTTGCTATGTTTCAGCAGCTCTGCCAGAAAAGCCATTTCACACCGATGTGTGGCCAGAATCGCATCTGACCTGCCTCCCTGAGGGAGTCGGTGGAGCACCCATGACTGCAAAGCCAGAGACTGGCATGACAAGGTCAGTCAGCAAGCACCCGGCGAGGAGGGCACCCTCACACGAACGTGTGTTCACAGGCAGAACTCCACCTCAAATCCACTCTTACAAAAAGTTATGCTGGTGAATTAGAGGGCTTGCACGCACCCCAGCAGCAGTGAGAAGATGGCACTCCCAGATGTGTGTGAAACAAGAGCAGGATGGAGAAGACAAAGGTGCAGGATGCTGGGACGAAGTGGCTGATGGCTTGGGTGGAGGAAAAGCATGCTGGGGGCCCAGAAAAATAACAGTACAAACAACTGGATGAATAACTGTGCCAAGGAGGTGGCAGAAGGTCTGAGCAGAGAAGCTGTTCCAGGGGACCAGCAAGCATGGGAAGAGGGCTCCCACTGTAAATGAACAGATGTAGGAGGCTGTGCCACAGGCTAGGGAAGGCAGGAAAAGAGGCAAGAGGACAAACCTACTTGGGCCAGTCTAGCTGGGTTGCTCATGAAAGTCTGTGCAAGAAGACAGCTGTGGGTCACATGATGCTGAACCGCCTCCTTTTGGCTGTGTAAGTGTGCTGGAAAGTAAAAGGAAAGAGCAGCGACCCAGGGCTGCAGCTCTTACATCACCGGCAATGAAGGGAAAGGAGCAAGCCTAAGCATCCAAAAGAGGAGACTGCCAATTATGAGCCTCCTGCCTCCACTGAGCAGTTCCTGAACTCCTCCATCACCGAACCAAGACTAGGACTATTTGTATATGGCACAGAAGGCCCTGAAGCAGGGAAGCAATGCTCTTCTACAAGGCAAAACCACTCTGAGCTCAAATAAGCAGACTTAAAACAGTTTCTCAACTTGACTTCTGTAAGGAAGTTTTTGGCCCATTAGCTTTCCTTGTTTAACTTTATTGCTAGATGTTGCAGCAGTAAAAAGGACCTAGTTCTAAAGTATGAACTTGATGGCTCCTGAATATACTTGTTTGATCATTCTTCAAGAGTCTGGGAGATCCTGGCACTCCACTGACCACCCATGGTAGAAAAGGCATCTTTCACATTGCTCCATGAGAGGATTTCTCCCAGATCAAGTTACTAAGAACTGCAAAGGGAGAAAGGCAATTACAGTAATGTTTTATTTCACTTGTTAGGTTAAGGCTGTCTGCAAGTGTCTTGGTAATTGCCTTATAATCAATCCTCCCCCTCCCAGCATTAAGCACATCATACAGCAGCCTATTTTCCATATCCTCCATCCTCAGCCTCATTTCTCCACCTCGCAGCATCCCCAGCCTGCATGGCCATCCTCAGCCACTTCAGCAGCAGCTGCTGAACTATCACCTGCCAGATTCACCTACACAGCGGGAGAGGACGGAGAGCTCTGCACCCATCTGGCTGAGGGATTTGGGGGGAAGCAAAGCTCTGGCTCACTCTGCTCTCAGGCAATATTCAGATGGAAGTTTCCCCCTTCTCTGAGGCCAGCTGAGGAGCCTCTACGCTCCCTCTCTATAATAATAGTTTCAACTTGACATCTCCTAATAAACCAAATTTTACGAATCAGTCCCTGGAGAACCTCTGGAAGCTAATTAATGCTCTAATGAAGGGCCTGACTGTCTTGTTTGCTCGACGGCTCCCAGGTCAATCAATCTGCCATAGGCTGGCTTGCAAAAAAGCAGTGAGGAGCCCAGGACTCCTGGCGTCTGTTCTGTTATCATCCCCCTCCACCCCTCCCTGTTCCTCCTCCCACGTTCATTACTGTCAAAAACCCAGTAGCAAGAGGGTAAATTTATAGAGGCGATTGCAGCTTCTCCCTGTGTGCCTGCCTCAGGATTAGTCACGAAAGAAGCGGCTGAAGAATGACGCAAGGAGGGAAGGATAGGAAGGGCAAGCGAGGAGGAAGATTGGAAGGAAAATCCAAAATCCAACAGGCACAGGCACTGCTGCCCGTTTTTCAGAGGCTGAAGGCTTGCTCTCGGCGAGATGTCCCCTCTCTGAGCGCGGGAGTGGGGAGGGACGTGCCCGGCTGTGCATGCTCCTGGCACCATGGGTCTTGCAGATGTCCATGCTTCCAGCCTAGGCTTCCCCCCAGGCATCATGGATGTGCCCCACATCCCAAAGGCAAAAAACTGCCCTCCAGCTGCCTTGGGCGCCCGCTCACCAGTTGCTCTCTACTATACCGAGCAGAGGCTGCCAAGTGCCTAAGTTTGCCCCGGAGAACGAGAAGCAGGCAGAGGGAGGCCGGGTAGGATTTGTCACACACTCCTTCCCGTGAGAACGCCCTCCTTTTCTATTCAACTGCTGCCAGGAAGACTTCCGAGCACTCAGATCTCTCATAGCGCCGCTGAATCACCTCACGTTCGCGCTGCAGGGGCAAGATAAGCGCAGTAATGCACACGAGGATGCTGGCGATGAATACACCAGCACAAAGCTGCTCAGGCCCTGCCAGCAGAGCTGGATCCAGGCAGCCTTGCCTGCCCAGGCTGCAGCACAGTTCCCATCACGTCCTGCGCCGCCAGAGACTGTCTGCTGCCCTTGTGCGACGCCGCAACCTTGGCGCAGACCCACGCTGCTCACACACAGCACGCCCTGTCTCCACAGCTCCTTCCCGGAAAACCTATCAGAGAGGCCAAGACTCAAGAAGGAGCCACGAGCAAAGGCAGGCTGCCAGCCCTTGGGTCTCACCTTGTCCCGTCTAAACCTACCGTCGCTGTCCAGGGAGGACATGGAGCGGTTGCACATTTCCTCCCTCAGGAGCACACAAGGAGCAGGGGAGGAAGCAGGAGAAGACTGCTATCCTACACGTGCAGATCGGCTTAGCTGGTATGATCAAAGCAGCAGCTCAGCCTGAGCTACTAATCCAAACACTTTCAGGACCACCTGGATTCAAAAGGAAACTCCTGACCCTCTTCTTCCTCCAAAGCCACAGAGATGGGTGAGCATGAGGGAGTTCCCACATCTGTCCCCTCTGAGGAGGGGCTGTAAGTAGGAGACAACTGCAACACAAAGAACACAAAACAGTAGCCACTCTGGTCTATAATCCTGCCAGAAAGCCCCCTGAACCAGCCTGGATTCTGACTTGAATCCGCAGAAGCTATAAACCACTCATCCTGCAGCAATGCAAACTCTCTCTCCAAAGCACATGCAAGCTCCCCAGGGAACCTGCCTGTACCTGTGCGTAACCTTCCCCCTATAAATGAAGAAATACTGGGGCATCATGCACTACTGCTGCTGCTCGTGAGCCCGCACATATCACCGACGGATGAACATCATTCCGTAGTGACACCTAGATCCTCTCTGCAGGCTCGCACACACAGCCACTACCCTTTATAGGACTTTTTTTTGAGCAGCCAGTCCTTACAATGGCCTAGTGCCCAAGGGGAGAAGTGACGGCCAAGTGCCGAAACTAGCTAATTTAACGAAGGACTTTCCTGTCTTCTCACCTACAGAGCTTCACTTGAGGGCTGTGTTAATGCCTTTTTATTCACTTGCTCCTTCAGGAGCCCCATGTTTTGTTTCTCAGATAGTTTCTTCCTGGGAGTAAGAAAGGAGTTAAGTGTTTCAAACTGCCGAAGTCTCCTCACCATTACCTCCTGGCCACTTGAAACTGCAACAGGTGAAACTGCAGCCACATTAATACATTAACAGATGCAATTCAAACCTAGTGCTGTCACTTCTGCATTTACCATACAGCATGCACAACATCTACAAATATTCCTATAACCCACTGCACAAGACAACCAATATACTGCCATAACAAACTGAAGCACTAAGAGAAAATCCAGCACCTAGTCTTTTGAGCGTGTGGGATTTCACAAAGCAATGACAGAAATGTAGCTAGCCACAATTTGGCCATATCTTTAAGACTTCTAAGCTTAATGTACTTTAAAGGCTGACATATATTGATTGCCACACCTGCATGTGGAATCTGTCAAATATAATTTCACTCTGACAAATAGGGAGCAGAGTTTTAAGAGAAAACTAGAATCTCAACATTAACTTACAATCTGAAAACACATGCTACCTCATTTTGCCAGAATACCTCCAGGTAGGCCTTCTTTACAATATTCCTCAAAAGTGGTGGCAGAGCCAGTTCACCCCAAACCCACCGGCACATAGTCCCGAGGCAGAAACTTGTGGCAAGTGGCAAAGGAAAAGGAGGAAGATGGGACTAAGTCATCCAATGGCAGGCTGAAATTAATGTGATTATGGGGAGACACAGGCTTAGACTGATAGCACTCTCATGTATTCAGTTGTTCAGGGCTCCTGAATAGACTCCCTTAAGAAAAAGCCGTGCACATTAATCTGAGAATCAGGATCTGCTTCAGCAGTCCAAGTCCAGCTGCTGGAGCACTAGAATATTCATCCAGAAGGAAGGTGCCTCCTGCCATCCGGGACTCTGGACATTACTGCACACAGATACAACAAAAGCATGGCCCTCGGTAGCTTTCAAAAGTGAAGGGAACCACAGCAGACACCCACACGGCTCACAGCAGCGCTTAAGAGAGCTTCCAGCCACCCTGTCTGGCTGCAGAGCTCGGAAATGACAAGCCCGGAGAGCGCCGCAGACATGTTCAGAGGAGGGGAGAGGGAAGGAGCCCTCGCTCCTCCCCTCCATCTCCATGTGGGCCGCAAAACCACCAACACTCTGCAAGGCTCATCAGACGGAGGGCTAAGATTTGCATAGTGGCAGTTTTCTGAGCAGCAGGGAGAGGTATGAAAATGCACAGATCTCGACCACTTGTTTCATTAAAGCACCACTTAATAGCTGCTGTTACAGCAAAGAAGAAGCGGGGTTGCCTCCCGCTGACCTTTAAACATCCTCCTGTCACCACGAGCCGTGACACAGAGGGTGTCTTCTGGAAGGTATTACCAAGGATTTCTCTTTCTCTCTCCCTCTTTCTCACAAAGACATAAGCATGCATAGAGATGCATCATGAAGAAGCTTATTACTCCAGGGACCTTCTCCAATCAACGCTGTTTCCCAGGGAAATAAGCTAAAATGATGAACATCACCAGCCTGACCTTGGGAGCACTAAGAGACGTACTACAAGTCAGGATAATCAAGACAAATGGAAAAGATTAACCTGGAGATGAGTGCAAGGACAGAGCGAGGGAAGAGAGAGGGTGGGGTGAGATCATGAGGAGCAAGGAGCTCAGAGCATCCCCTGATTCATCCAGACACAGTTAGGGCCGGGGAAAGGTGGTCGAGGGCATGAAAAGGACTACTGAGAAGGAAAAGAAAACACACACACACAAAACCAACAGGCAGACACAAAGGAGGAGTCTCAGCACACAAAAACTGATGAGTGGAAAACTGACAGTGCTGCAAGGAACCGAGCCAAGGGTCTCAATGGTGCCAAGAGCTTCATTCAGAACATCTGTCTACTCCAGCCTGAAATCTGAGACAGCAATAAACCATTCAGTGCAACTGGGACTCACAGCTACCCTGACCACGGGTCTTTGCACCATTCTTGCAGAAAAGTAGGCACAACCATAAAGCTGGCTAGAAGGCCTGCAGAAGACATCTAACTCTTGCCACTGACTACACAGGCAGCAAAATCACATTGCAGATTTTCTTTTTTTTCCACACAAGTTAGAGGTGAAAAAGCAGGTTTTGCCTATGTATTGCACATTTGGGCAGGCACACATGGCTTTGGTGTGTTCTAACTAGAAAGGATTCAACTTCTGTTGGGGATGAATATCAGTTTCCTGGCTGCTTCTGAGGATCCCTCCAGCAGAGAGACCCCTCCAGTGCCTTGCTAGGTAAGATGAACCACATCAGCTATGGCAAGTGTGCACACACAAGCTCTGGTGGGAGCATCACCCTCTCTTCTTTAATACTGTTTGCACTGTTCCTCTCCTCTCCTCCTTGGGTCAATCTGCTCCAGTGAAGGGAGGTGGCATCCTGAAAGTCGTCTCTGTTTCAGAAGAACAGCCCAGAGACAGAGCAAGCAATCACCTTACCTCAGAAAAGTAAAACCCACCTCAGAAAAGTAAAACTCCCTCCTGTGCAGGGACAGAACAAACTATAGGGAATTCTCTTTTCCAGAAGTGGAGAGCAGGGCTAGACACATCCACAGCGGAAGGGCTGAGCAGTGCCACCTGAGTCTTCCACAAGCGTGAGATCTCAGTGGCAGCAGCAACAGCAGCCCTTGCTCTGTTGCTTCTTGCTCTGAGGGGCCACCACAGCACTGACAAGCAGCCCGTTACCACGAAGCACTCCTTGACTCCTTGGGCACCTACCTGGCCGCAGGACCCTGATTTCCAGCAGGTTGGAGGCCCTGTCCGCCAGCCGTGTCCAGCTGCTGTTGTAGTTCTTCCTCCAGAGCTCGGCCACGCACTGGTACTTGCCAGCCTCAGTGTCGCTTGCGCGGCTGATGCTGAGGCGCACGTTGTTGCTGGACTCGGCCTTCTCGATGGCCGTGCGTGTCCGGAAGCCGGCGTACCTGTCGCCCCACTGCACCCCACCGTCACGCGTGAAGGTGACCAGGTCATGGAACTCAGTGCTGCCCGCCGGCTGGAAGCGCCACGTCACCGACACGGGCACCCACGATGGGTAGTGCGGCTTGATGATGCACTGCAGGTCGAAGGACTCGTTGTAGGTCACGCCGGGCGTGCGGGAAATGGCTGTGACAGCAAAGCCAGCCTCTGCAGAAAGACAGAAAGGAGCTTTGAGAGGCACCTGCCCAATGAGGCCCTGCTCTCTGCTGTTAACATGGGAAAGGTAGAGCATGCTTATTATGGGCCTGGAATAATCAGCTGCTCAGGTTGTGCTGGCTTCTCCCATTCGCAACCGCAAAGTGGAATGAGCAGCAAAGGAAAAACCATACTTAACTGCCTGCACAGTAGTGACAGTCTCAGTGAGCACCTGCTGCAACAGCAACAGGGACATGCTCGGTTTCTACAAGGAAGAGGAGGACTGCCTGCTACCCAGAGTGAGAGCAGCCCACTTCAGCCCACCTGTGTGCTGTGCAAGTGTCACAGAAATTGGGCTCAGTGGCCTGTTCAGTCTGCAGTGGAGCAAGGGCAAGATCTGACTGTGAATGGAACAACACTGATCACCAGCAGCCACTGATTCACAGCCATCTCTCCACCAAGGTATCCTGCCCCTATTCCCCACTCAGTGCCTGCAGGTGCTCACAGGCAAACGGTGGGCATAGTGGGCAGACCTTGCTTTCACACTGCGGAGAGCTGACAGTGGTTAGAAAACCCCAGGACGGAGAGGGAAGCTGGTTACTGGATTCTTCATATAGCACTTTTTTTTTTGTCTTCCAAATTACAACTATAAGACAGCTTTATACAGGTATCCTCATGTATGCACAACTCCACAAGCTAGTCAGTACATTTGCCCTCAATACTGCCATTTTTATCTGATGGATTAGGGGATTTTAAAACTAGTAGCCAACTAACAACCTGAAGACAACGTACTCCAAGTTGATTTTGGGTCAGAAGTTTGGGCCAAGTTTCATTTTGGGTATGGGAATTTCCATCATTCATTTGTTTGCACTGCAGAAAAATAAACTTTTTTCCTAGTTACTTAAATGCAGCCTACTAATTTAGCAGGGGCCTCGTTTTCCAGTCAGCAAGAAAGGTTTACTTCTTAGACATCTCCACTGGGTATCTCAGGCGGGCTGCAAGCTCTCCTCCCTCTGCAGTGCTGACGTGCACTGTGGTAGAACTTTCCTTGCAGCTCTGAGGGTGAAGCCCCCAGGCAGCACGAAGCAGAAACACACTGAAGCTCCATGATGATCTGGAAAACATTTCTATCACAGACTCAAAACTACAGCCTGAGAGGGCTCTCCCATCCCAGGAGCTGGGCTGGGAGTTCAGCTGCAGCCTGCGGGGTCACTGCCACCAGGCCCAGCAGGCCACAGCACAGACACCACAGCATCAGAGCACTTCAGCAAGTGCCTCTGCTGTCCTCATCACCCAAGCGTCACCATGGCAGAGCTCTGGCTTGTGAAATTACAGAGAAAACAGGTCACTCTTGGGGATTAAAGCCCCTTGGAAGTTCCAAGGAGAGGAAAACGAGGCTCAGGAGGCTGTCCACAGGATGACGGCTGCATCTCATCCCCACGTCAATTATCATATATGGCTCTGCAGCAGCTCTCCTGGCCAGACAAGTGTGTGGTGAGGCCCAGCACAGGAGAGATTTCTGGCCCTAGAAGACTGATTTTATTTCAAGATCAGCTGACCTTGTAGAGCTTTATCTCCAGTTAGCCTGGCTTTAATGAAAAATAGTTCTCTTGACTGCCCTGCAAAAAACAAATCTTTTCCTCAGTTCCCCAACTCAGCAATCTCATGGCAAGACAGGGAAGCCATGCATGGAAGCAGGCCTATTTTCACATACAACATGTCAGAATCCCTTCATCCAGTTGGCCTCACCTCTACAGACATCACTACAGCATCTGCCCCACTTCCTTCCCCACTATCCATAGACTCAAGCTCCTGCTCTACACCGGAGTTTCCAGAAGTTCAGGGCCATCTGGTTTCATCTGACAGACAATCTCTCTTATGGCTCTTGCTTCAGAACCACAGTGTGGGAAGATTTACAGGTTCTAAAATAATCTGTGCCGGTTCAGCTAAAGAGTTTCATAGCCTGGCAGACTGGCAGGCGATTAGATCTTAACTTGAAATGTGACTGTCACTTAAATTTACTGCATTTTTACTGGCACTTTCTGTAGCAATAAACTTCCCTTACTCTTTCTTGGCACATTCTCAAAACATTTTACAAAGATTAAGCAGAACAAAAACCATAAGATTCAGTGGTAACAACAACAAAAATCAACATTTTCTCCATTAAATTTCATGGAGCTACTTCAGTCTTTGATTGTTACAGGAACAGGACCTAGGAAATGTCTCAGGACTTGACAGAATGTATTCTACAGCCAGAGACTTCTTGGGGATGAGGAATGGAAGGAGAGGGAAAACTACTTTTTAGTCACATTTTCTGAAACTGCCGGGAATTTCTTAATATCTTAGCTTTTATTAAAAATGAAAGTGATGCATTTTAAAATTTGATCACTTAATTTACTGTTGTACTTCTTATTCTATCCCCCTAAACCTTCACAAGTTGCAGAGTAAAGCGAATGGATCCATAGGTTTATAACAGGCTAAATGCCACTGACCTCAAGAGGAAAACACTGTTCAAACAAGCTGAGAAACTACCTTTAATTTTTTACAAGCTGAAGTTCCTACCTGCTTTCAGAAGCTGTACAGCAATGATTTCTAGCTCTAGACAGAGCAGCCTCTGAAAGAAGGTCAAAAGTAAAGGGGAGGAAAGGAGGAAAAAGCAAGATTTTAATCAGAATATGATATTACTTTAACATCTGGTCTCTCAGAGAGCTCACCAAAGCTTAAGTTTAATACTGCAGAGAACCAAAAGAATCTACCTCAACTTTTCAACAGTGCGCAACAAATGTTTATAGCTCTGGCATTCTGCAGGCTAGCGGCCTCACAGGAACAGTTGTCCGTTCTTCAGTCTCCTACAGAATACTTTGGGAACCGGTCCCGGACTCAGAATAGTGCAATCTCAACTGGACTCATGCAATTTCCAGGCTATGCAAGCCCTATAATGCCCTAACCACTGTCTCCTAAAGCAATATGGTGTTAGTGTATTTGAAACGGAGGTATCAATGATCCTGGCTTCTACTTCAAGCTCAATCAAGGGACTACAGCGTAGTCTTGGGCCAGCTGCTCAAGGCTCCTGTGCCGAGCCACTGAGGACCACACCTGCCTCGCAGCTCCTGTGGACTTCTAATGCTGTAGGAGCTGCTCACAACTTGTGGTGGTCCCAGAGTCTCACGAGCGGAGATTTTACTCTCCTGGCCTAGTGAGTGGAGGCACGATTTACCTAAGGTCCACATGAAGCTGTAGAGCCCAAGGATTGCTGACAGTGCTGCAACCAAGCTTCCTACAGTCCGTCTCCAGCGCCATGGGTGACATGGTGTCCTTTTTCAGTGGGTTGGGAAGCCTTATGCTGCCCACTTGTCTGCTGGTTTCTCTCCTTGGAAGGATGCCAGAGACACTGTCCCTCTTTTTAGCCATCCCGCATCTTGCTCATGCTATGGCCACCCCTCAGATTTGGCCTTCGAACACAACAACACAAGCAGTCATTTTGTACCAACCTACCCAGGAGCTGCGGACCAGTGTCTGGCTGCTGGGTGCCTGCTTTTCACCAGCAATTGTGGGAGAACCCAGCGCAGCAGGGATCCGCGGATGACACCCGGGCAGCCTGGGAGGCATGGCGAGCACGGCCCTGCGGCCCCGCGCCTCAAGTACTCACCCAGAGCAGTGACAGACACCGTGGTGCCAGCATGCCGCTCCCCAACCATCTGCCACTCCCCATCCAGCGTCCGCGTCCACTCGGCCACCCGGCACTCATAGTGGCCCTCGTCTGCCTTGATGCTGTTGAAGATCTCCAGGGCGAAGGCACCGGGCCGCACCTGCTCCATCTGGATGCCCCCGTAGCTGCTGCGCTCGGCATACGCCGGGCCCGGGTGCAGGGTGCCGTCCCGATCGAGCCGCACAATTTCGCTGCGCCGGTTCTGCTTGTCCACCAGCTGCCAGGCGACCGAGAGGCGGCTCTGCGGCCCAAAGCTTGAGCGCACGTTGCAGCCAAAGCGCAGGCTTTCGCCTTCCAAGACATTGCTGGCATTGTTGGTTACCTCCAACAAGATGCTGGTCTCTAAGGAGAAAAACGCATACACACAGGGGAGATGATTCACACCCGGTATTCCTCAGGCTGCAAGGACACTGACGTCCCGAGGGACCTTGACCAGGTGCAGGAAACTGCCCACGCATTTGGGTCCAGGCACATCTTAACTTTATGTGTGACCACATCCAAAACCAGCTTGTGGGCAGCGAGCTGCTCCTGGTGACTTGCACACTCAGAGCACGTGTAGGCCAAAGCTTGCTCTCTCCCTATGGCTCATGAGACACTGACGCATCTTCTGGTTGCAGGTCCAGGGTGGGATCTCAAAAACCTTGAGGGAATTTGTGTTGCCACATGCACCACATGCAACTGGCTCTGCCAAAAAAGCTTCCAGCTCCCTGGGTTTTCCAGTTCATGCCATTCTGATTATGGTCTTGCCACTTCCACTTCCTGCAACACCCTTCAGGAGAAACTCTCCCAAATTCCCATCACTATTAACACTAGAGGTAGCTATCAAGGTTTGGCATCATCATCAAAAATGGGTATCCTGAGCTTCCCAAAGATGTTGAATGTTATAGTTGGTTTTTCAGAGATACTGAGTGCTGGTTACTCCTGTTGTCTTCCACTGGAGTTTGGACACTTAGCACCCTTGAAAAATCATCACATTTGTTCCTAGAGTTGTTGATTTATTAAATTTTAGGAATTAAAACTGTTGTGGCAGCTTTGTCTAGCAGCATTATATTTCAAACAATTGTCCAGTGAAAGATTTCAAACTAGAGTAATTGTCAATATCAAACAAATGAGACCCAACATTCATAAGAGAGAAAAGAATTAGAATTTCTTTCGGAAAAATGAGGAGGAAAAAAAGCTTGAGAAAAGGGCTGCATTTCCCTACAAAATCAACAGATAGGATGTAAACGCTACACAAATTCCTCTCACAGCTACTCCTTTGTTTGGTCAAAACTCACTGCTAGGGTATGCTGGACAACACTTCCATGGTTTGCTGTGTCAAGTCTACTTGAATTTGAGAGTGAGATAAAGAAGACATGAGTCATGGGACCCTTTCCTCCCTTGCTGTTACTTGTGTATTTACAATGTTCATCTGACCAACATAAAAGGCGTTCAGATTAGCCTCTGACGGGGTTGTTTACACCAGGTTTAGCAGACACACAGCGACCACATGAGACCTCTGTGCTGAGCAGCAAACCTGGCTCTGAGAAGCTGGTTTCTGTCAGCACAGGGCACAACCCCAGCAACTGCACAGGAACAATCGGGCAAGACGACTGAGCAACAGCCTCTGAGACCTCTCCAGGAAGCTAGCAACTCTTAAGATAAGACATGGACAAGCAGGATTCCTCATTAAGACTGCTGAACATTTTGGAGCTCCCAGCTCCCTGCAGAGGAAAGTGAGGAGAC
>JAUBNY010000199.1:62999-111259 GCA_032275445.1 Crypturellus soui
AGGAGGCAAGGAGGCAGGTTAGAGCACGAGCCTTCTTACTCCTCTGACGGATGCCTTGGCAGGCTCCCTCTGCCCTCTGCCATGGGCAGTTTTGGAACTGGGCACATATCGGTGAGCCAAAATGCACAGGGATTAATGAATCCCCGGAACAGCACGCCGTCCAGATTTGTGAGCCGTAATGTCCAGGACAGAGAGGGGCAGATGACTGACTGCAAGCAACTCTCCACTCCTGCAGCTCAATCAGATGGGACCGAAGGTTGGAGCTCTCAAGATCCCACCATGCATTTTCTGGAAAGCCAGAGTCTTATCCTTTCCTTCTTGCTGCCTGCTCTATGCAGCACATGAGTGACAGTGGAAAAGATCTCAAAACTGGATTTATGAAAAGTGAACAGCTACTAAAATCAGGAGGAAAAATACAAGTTGCAGCAGCATCTTTTTGCAAGTACGGTGCCTTAATTCTAGCAGAAGTTCCATCACAATTAGATAGACTTTCTTAAAAAAAAAAAAAGAAAGTGTTTTTAAACTTTGATGTCTCAAGAGACACCACATTGAAAAGAATAATGTAAACCTCCTCCCCATGTCTGCACATAAGGCAGACAAGGCAGCTTCACTGCATTTGTTAATGCCCTTAGTGCCATCAGGTACTGGCAGAATGTAATTAACGTATCTCTGAACAGTTCCATAGACAACACTAGAAGACTTGACAAAATTAGCTAAGTTGCCAGAAATTTCATCTGTTTCATTCAGGCACTGTTACGAAAAACGATGAGTTGCCGTAAAGGCAACCTGGAATTATTTATGGCAGAAAAGTCAAAACAGAAGAGGGAAAAGAAAAGACACACACGATGGAGGAAACGAGAGGGAAACCTTCCTTCACCCAGCCCAGGGGGTACATTCGCTTTCCCCAAGAGTTTGCTGCCCAGGGACTTTACCGCCACAAGCAGGGCCGGTCCCTGCTAAGGACCATTTTCCCAACAGTCACTGTTGCGGGTCTGGCAGCCCCCTCTCCTCATTGCTCCCTTCCCCGCGTGCCCCTCAGTGCGATGCCTCGCTCACCGCCCACCAGCTAAGGACCTTCCTGCGCCCGCGGGGAGCCACGCGTCTCGTGCTTCCCTCCTTCCCTCTGGCTCCAAAGTGGTGGTGACTGCCGGCAACTAAACCTCCTGGCTCCCGACTCCTGTATGATGAGATTTAAATTCCTCATTTAAAACCTCTCTGAATAATTTCCAGAGCAGTTCAGCTCCATTCTCTCTGCCCTCTAGCCACGGTCTCTTGAAACTTTTTCTTATATTATTTAAATGAATTAAATCTGATCTTCATCTTGCTCGAGTTACTTCCCCGCTGAGCTGCTTCAAAGGCAGAGCTGCCTACGCCAGCCCCCGCACAACAACTTACAAGGTGAAAACAGCTAGAGAAAGAAGTAGCAGGGTGATTCCCCGCTGGCAGACAGGAGCCCAGGAGCCCCAACACCTCTCCCTCCAGCAGTCCCAAGCTCTGTAGCGGTGACTCTCCCATCCTCCTTCCCAGTTTGGGAGCTCTGCATAGCCCCTGCCTACAGCACCCCTGAGCCCACACAGCAGTGCCACTGCTTGCAACCAAAAGGGACAGCCCGTGCACTTTCTTACACAGGCACCTCCCTGGCTCGGTAGAGTGAGCCACTATATGCTTAATTATGGAGCATTAACCTGGCCTGCAAGCTGAGGCCACATGGTGCCCACAAAGAGCCCACAAAATACAGAGCACAGCTCAAATATTGAGCCCCACACCAAGCCTGCCCAACAGCTGCTGTATGAACGTGTTCTTGGAGCCCACCTCCTCAGGGGGAGAGGAGGACATGGGAGTCACGGCTGCTCAGCTCATGTTCAGGCTTTCCAGGGGCTGGCTGCAAACAGACACACACAGTTTTGCCAGCTGGACTTGTGACTTCGGGGTTTCCAGATCCTAATCCAGCTAGAGGGTTATCATCTTTTATACCATATGTGCAAGGCATTGCAAAATACACCTCTGGAAAGAAAAAAAAACCCACCACCACCACCAATAAAAACCACAGTAGAAGGCAGTAGTGTTTTGCTGAGCAATGCCTGACATACTGTCTTGCAGTCTTCATGCTTTTGGTAAAAAAGAATTCAACCATAGTGCCCCAAGTAAACAAATCAGCAAGATTTTCTCAGGCTGCATGCAAGCTTGAGGCAATGGTCTTGAATCCCTCTGGTATGGGATTACACTTAGGCAATGTCATAACCAGAAGGACCAGAGACCCACTCTGCAAAGGAAAGCCCAATTTCTGAAAGCTTGGTTTCTGCAGGATGACATGTCGTGAGAGACAGGCGCTTTGCATTGCTGGACCAGGGGAAGGCCCTGCGTTCGACAGCAACGCTCTCACGCTTGGCCAGTGATCCACAAGTGACTTTTTTTAGTTACACTGAAGATGGGTCTAGTGCATCAGGCTGGGAGATGGGGGGAGGAGAAAGCAGAAAATGCTGCTCTGAAAATACCCCTGGAGCCACTCCACACCTCATTTCAGGAACCTGATGAGCATTTCATCCTGGAACATCTGGGGCTCTCACAAGGTCACGGAGAGCAAAATAAGCAAGGAGCTCCGCACGGGCAGTTGTTTCCAGGGCCTGACATCACTCGCTGAGAGGCGCGTATCCAAGGTTTCTCTCCAGCCAGCCGCCAGGCTCACGCTTCAAAGACACCAGCGCACACGCGCAGCCTCGCGGACCTCAGCACTTTGCCGCAGAGCTCACCCGGGCGCCCCGCTCAGCCCTGCGCCATGCAGCACAGCCCTGCGGCTCTTGGCCACCAGGCAGGCGCTGCAGGGCTCGCCCTGGCCGTGGGCTGATGGTGGGTGTCAAGCAGCCCCACAGCGCTCGCCCAGGGCATGCCTGCTCGCTACTGCCATCCTTGAGCCATCTCCTGACACTGGCCAGAGCGGACAGCCTCAAACCTTCACTGACATCCCTTAAAAAGCAGCAGGACATACGGCATTACCTAATAGCCCCCAGCACGAGCTGCTGCCCAGGCCGCCGGGGCAGGAACGCGGGGGTGGGTGGGCTGCGGGGCACAAACCACGCAAGTTCTGAGAGCTCTTGAAGTGACAAATGGAAGAAGTGCTGCCACTAGAGGGTGTCAGGGACCCGGCGAGGGAGCCTCCCGGCGCCAGCAGGAGGAGGAGAGCTCCTCGAAGCTCTCTCCAGAGAGGGCTGTGCCCCCCCAGGGAGGCCTGTCCAAGCAGCTCCAGCCACATCCTCTTCAAAAACCCAGCTCAGCAAAGCACAAGCCGTGAGCACGCTGTGAGCCACATCGAGGCCTGACTGATAGGGAATTAAGGCATTTACTGACGGTCTCCGAGGCAAAAAGGGGGAGCAACGCCTAGAGTTCCCACTCTGGACTTGGGCCGCTCTCCAGGGCGCTCTCCTCTGAGCTGCCGGCATCCGGAGCACCCCACTACATGCTGCCTCGGCCAGGCAAAAGCAAGACCAGGGTGTCCCTCGTTTCGTTCAGGCTGGCTCTGCTCCTTCCTGTGCATCCAAAGGTCCTACGACACCTCAGCAATGGGTAATCAAACAAGAGCAACCAATACTTCGTCTGCCTCTAAGCAAATCAATGCAACAAACCTGCCCAATATACAACGCATGAGGAGAAACAGAGCTGGAAGCCCAAGGCCGGAGCGCTCTTCAGGTCGAGTCTGTAAAACAGTGCTGTGAAACACACTGTAACCTGTTCCTCAGAAGCAAGCCAGCTCATATAGACTAGCCAGCAGAGCAGGGTCATCTCAGGGCCACCCTACAGCCACACAAACTTAGCAGCCTTGACTTCTCTGGGGTTTGCCCTATTGCTTTTACCTCTGACACACGCAGAGGCACAGTGCAGTGCGATCCTCTGACCCAACCACTCACCTCATGCTGTCTGGATTGAGCTACGCTTGCCAGGCATCAAGTGCCAACTATTTAGGGAGAACAAATACACGCGCTCCGTGCACCCAGGGAATTGTTTTCTGTTGAGAAATACTGCTCGGATTTTAAAAGGAATTAATGTAAGAGTTATGTTTCCATCTGCCCCATGACATCTTGTTGCCCCGCAGGAATCCCAGTGCAGTGCCACCAAGCTCCTTCCCTGATGCCTCTGCTTGTTCTTGCAAGACAAGAACAAGCTGCTCAAGACGAACCGTGATGCTAACACCGCCCGCTCAGAGAAGAGCACTGGCAGGCTCTGAATGATGCCACAAAAACAAATGCAGGCAGGAGCGCCAGGCACAAGGATTTAACATTTCATTATTATCCTCTGCAATCTGCTATCCCTTCTGTGAGCACCGGTGCTGTAGCAGAGGGTACCACCACGGGAGCCTTGCTGTGCCACGCTACACACTGCTAGAGTCACCACATCTGCACCCGTGTCTTCTTAAAACTAGCAATACTCTTTGCCATCAAGATGCTTCGTTTGTCTCTAGTTCAGAAAATGAAGCACCAATCTTTACTGGGGCCAGGCAAGACACTGACACTGCCTTGCAAAAGCCAAAAGTGCTGTGGCAGGAAAGAAGGGGAATCTGTCATCACTCTGTCCCGATGCAACAGAAACAACTGGAAAGGACCTGCTTTCTCCCAGACAGCAAGCTTTTGGGAAGCCACAATCCTTGTTCCTCCCCGATGCCACGACTGATTTCCATTCCTTACAGCATCCGAAGACATGTGTATGCGTGTGGCAAGAGGAAAGGGTGGTGATAAGGAAGGAAAGATATCTAGATTAGCAATGTAATCCTCTCAGACTGCATGCCTGGCAATTTGCTCTACATACCGATCCATACCTGCTGCGGCACATCAGACACAGCTCCTCCTATCTAGTCAATCAGAAGATGGGGTAATGCCTCCAGCAAGGAGGAAAACGCACACGGTGGTATGCTGTGAAAGCCACAAGGACTCTCAAACGTCACCTCTGTGAGCGGACAACACTGAGATCACGCTTCTGGTAACATGCCTCCCTCGCCTTAGTTTTATATCTCCAAAAACTCACAGGTCATATGGGGAAAATAGGGTAGCAATCAGCAAAAGGCTCTGTTCCTGTTCTTGCCGCTTGTAAGTCTCATGCATTGCCCAAGATCCTACCTGTGACCAGAATGTGCGGGGGAGCATGTGTGAGGTTAACTGGGAGGAGAGGCCACAAGAGGATTAGGAAGGTCAGGTTTCCTATGCCAAATTTGGTTACAGACAAGGAGCTGAGTACCTTGACTCCTGGCTGCTCTGGAGTATGTCAAGCCCACTGAACATCCGCAGCTGGCAAATGATGGAAGACAGAGACAAGGTCTGCCCTGCATTCATCCAGGGATGAATTCCAGGGAGCACCGGCGGGATCATTTCCCCCTGCAGGATCATCGGCTCTCATGTGAATATCCTGTCTTTGCTTTTAGGCTAGATCCCTGCACTGTGCCCGGATACACCACTTGCAAACAGGTAAGTTGGACCTCCTGAAGTGGACAACTAGATAAATGCTGAAAAAGCAGCATGGCTTTGCAATAAGGATTCCAGTCACTGCAGTAAGGAGGGGAAAATTCTCCCCAAATCCACGCTTTCATTAACAGGACGCCAAGAGAAGAGCATTTTTGCGCCAATTAGCAGTCGTAACAGTTCTTCTGAGCAGCGCAGTTTGGAGATGTGATGCATCTTTGGCAAGGCCAACCACGAATATGCTTCTTGTCTCGGGATCTCCCATTTTTAAGCAGCACAGAGCCCGGAGAGCTGAAGCCAGGTTGGCAAAGGGAATTGCACGTACTTGGTGCACAGACTCCCCCGGGTTAGCACTGCTCTGGAAAGAAAGTTCATGGGGAACTTTCTAGAAGAGAACATGTAAAAATTGCCTCTGTGAACCTTCTCTCCTCCCCACCTATCAATATATAACGATTAGCTTCTGATACCACACGGAAAATGTAAAGCAAGTGTTAATAATCTGGTTTGCTAGAGAACTGCTTTGTTTCAGGAAAGCCCAATCTACACTGTCCTGTCTGGGAAATAATGATGGTTAAAGATATTTTCAAATTAAAGGCATCTGAAAGAGAAAAACAAAACAAAACAAAAAGGAAAAAAAATCCATGAAGCTTTTTATAAGGATAGTTCATTACTAATTCAGTAAATGGCAAAAGGCAACAGGGGAACCGAAGAGTTAAATAAGACGGCATAGCAGTTGTTTCACAGCAGTAGCAATAAATCCTCAGATTACAATAGTATCCTTGTTTGTACATTAGCGACTGGTTGGAACGATTATGTCGATAGAAATGCATCTCTCAGAGCAACCGGATGAGTTCAAACAGACAGTGGGAAAGGGCACAGAAAAAAAAAATATATATATATAAATAATGCAGAAGGAGAAAGGAGAATCGGGTAAAAGATAAGTAAATTGGAAATTAGGTCAGCTTCCCGACTGGGGGCCTCAAATCCTTGCCCGCTGCCGAATCCGTTCGTCACGCACGCGACGCCGCGCACGCTTCTCGGGGCCCGCTGCTCCTGCTCCTGATGGGAGAAGGGCTGGGGCGCAGCCCGCTCTGCCTCGGGCTCTGGCGCGCTCTGGGAGCCGGTGCTCAGCCAGGGAACCTGCCCTGTGACACACTGTCATGGGGTCTGCTGCGCGCTGGGGGCCCTCACTGCACCCCGGGCTAGGCCACCAGCAAGGCCTGAAAGAGAAACCTGCCAGGAGACCAGTGCTTGCGGGCAGTAAGGAGAGACACACGCAGCCCTAACACTGTCTCAAACTCCTGTTGTCCTCGATAGCCCCTGAGGAGCTACAACTTCCCCAGGTGCTTGCAGATGACCGAGGGCTTTGGTTTCATGAGAACTCCCATGTGCCCTCCCTTTTGCACCAGGGGATTTGGGGGCTCCTGCCTGCCCCTCGAGCACAGCAGAGCTCAGTGCACTCCTCAGAGCCTCTTCTCACTGATGAGTAGCAGCTGCTCCTTCAAGTTTCTGCCTATGCTTCCTCTGCTACATCCAACATAGCCCAGTGGGAGCTTGGGAGGAGCATTTATGTCTCCTTCCCTAGTTTCGCTACAACCCACCGCTTCTCTTGCACCCCTCTGCAGGCAGCTGAGGTAGCTATAGGGAGCTGGGGAAGAAAGACTCCTGCTAGCAAGATCCTTTTGCTGCTCCCACCCACCCAGTCCCAATACCCACCGGGAGCATCTGGTTACTAGGACAGCTAATTTAGGTGAAGTTCAAGTGATCTCATCAGAAAAGCGACAACAGAAAGGAGTGGGATGCGAAAGAAGAAGGAAGCACGCAGCAGAGAGAGACATCATTTGTTCATCATCATTTGTTCATCATCATTCATTAAGCAAAAATCAGTCAGAGTGCAGGTGCAGCGAACAGCGCTGAAAGTGTCCACTGAGACCAGGGCTGCCTGAGGGGCAGAGATGCCCAGGACAAAGAGCTGCCCTCAGAGCAGGGAGACCTGCATGTACAGTGGGAGCCCAGAGCGCAGACTCTCCACCTCCCAGCAGCAAGAGGGACAAAAGTCGTTAACGTGCAGCCCCCGACACGCACACAGAGCCTTTTGCAACCCTGCTCCGAGCTAGGTGCTCTCCAGGAGAAGCGGACAAGCCAGTCTGCGGCCAGCAGCCTTCGGTGCTCCGAGTGGATAATGGGCATGCTGAGATGGCAGGGAGGACACACTCAAGGAGGTGTGATGGGGTTGGCAGGGCGTGACACGGCCAAATGAAGCACCTGATAGACTGTCCATGTAGAAATGTCTCCCGGCAGACAAATAATGGTCTCTGCTGCTGAACGAAGCCCGCATGTCACTCTCCACCTGGCCTGTCCGCGGTCGTAGAGTCTCTGCCAGTGAAACGTAGCTCCGGGCCACATGGAAGAGCCCTCCCCAGGACGTGGCCCAGGGGAAAACGTTTGGGAAGGGCAGCACTAGGCCACAAACCGCCCCGGACTGCATGGGGCACTTCACTGCCCACCTGCAGTGAGCCCAGGGAGTCAGTCTACAACCTGGGGCAGTTCTTGCTGGACCTCCCTGCCTCCTCCACAGGCCGGTCTCTGTGGCGCCTTGGTCCTTCCCCATCCCAAGCTGCAGAGTCCTAGGCTGCCTCCCCATGCTTAATGTGAGCACCTGGGGGGCTGCAAGCACAGGGGCAGGGCACATGAGCACGCACTCCCTTCACTGAGGGCTAAGATGATGTGTTCTACTTGGCTCACAAGTGTGGCTAAGGGCATGAACGTGGGAATCTACCATGGCTCAGCTGGCACCTGTCAAGCCACCACCTCTCCGAGCCTTGTGCAGCAGCTAGGGAAGGTAGGAAAGATATAACTGACAGAGCCAGGTAGGTGCCCACAGCTTTTGCTCCTGTAACTTCCCCGAAGCTGGGTACACGACACTGTCTCAATGCTTTATATCTTTGAAGCTGAGATTAAGAAATGATAAACGCAGGAAACTTGCAAATCCTCTTTTCTCCAATTTTTAAAAGCCTTGTTTTATTTAACCTTGCATACCCAGGTAGACAATACAAGCATCTGAATAGGCAGAGGACCATGCACTGTCATTTCAAAACAATAAGAACACATGCCAGGCTATACTCCCGGCAGGGAGTACTTTCTGTGTTTTCTTTTTCCTCACGTGGATCCCCCTTCTCAAAAATCAACCTTAGAAGATTCTCCTCTACTTCAGCTCTGAAAGAATAGTATCAACATTGCAGAAAACAGCAGAGCTGTTTCCAGAGATTAGCGTTTGTGTCTCAAGAGGCCAGCAGAGAACACAGAAGGTCAAGATGTGCATGTGAGAGATGCAATTCCTTCATTTACGTAATAATCAATGTTTCGAGACCTTGTAAAAGTTCCTTTTTCCTGCTATTACCAAGTATTTTCTTGGACCGCCAGTTGCAAGTGTTGCAAAGCACAGGTCTGGAATTTCCAAATGATCCCTTACGGCCAGCAAATCTTCACCGTCAGCAGCGCTGATTTCTTTTTGCCTCCGGTGGAAAATAAAACAGGCTTGGACACACTCAGACGAAGATTCCTGTGAGCAGCATTTATTAAATTAAGGAAACTTGAGGCTTCCAATCTGAGATCAGGATCCTTGTGCTAAAAGCAGCTATGGCAGCATACTCTGACATCCAGTAACTCCAGCAGGAGCACTGACAGCAGCAAGAGTGCACCTTGCATCCTGCGCAAGTCCAGGGCTGAGCTCGGGAGCCAGCACTTTGACTTTAATACAGCTTGATGCATGCATCCCCTCCAGAAACTGCTCTCCTACTGAACACGTAAGAATGGAGTATTTCAGCCCTCACAAGCTTTAGACCATCTTTTCAGAAACAAAACCCTGAAGGAAACTCAGAGTTAGTCTTTATCATATACCACAGCCGTTAATTCCCATTCAACCCAGGTTTGGATCTTAAGTTTCCAAGGGAGGACAATTAAATTGCTGCATCAATAGAAAAGAAGAGACCAGAACCAAATCATGTGTTAATTTGAGAAGATTACTGAGAAACAGATTGTGATAAATAGGTAGATGCCAAAGTTTTGAAATCTAAGAACAAAAAAAAAATCCCCAATACAAACCAAGGAAGTAGAAATTTGCTCTTCCTCTAACAGTTCTGTTTAAAGCACAAAGATTGTTTATAACATTTCTCTTCAGCAGACTGGAAACCATCTTCTGAGCCACAGTCAGTGTGAGCTGAAGGATATTGGTTCTACATATTTCCAAGTCACCTTCCTCCAGCAGGGTTTTGGCAGCTTGGAGCAATTGCTCTGAAGCTATCATCTCTGTGGAGGACTGAGAGGCAGGATCTGGCTGTCTCCCTGCTCCCGCAGCATGGAATATGAGTTCTCCCAACCATGAGGAACACCTGCTCTCCTCCTGCCTTACAGGCTATGGAAAGCACAGTTGCCACAAGTAATACAAATGCAGCCAAATGGCGGTTGAATAAAATTCTGCCAGATCAAGGTAGCATGGATAAATGGAAGTAACACCAGTTTTTGCAAAATCCATTTTCAAAATGAATGTCTTTATATTGTAGTTCTGCAGGCCTCATGCATCTGACGATGACAACCTCTCTTCTTCAAGCTCCTCATGCTCCTAGCTTCTTACAGTTTGGGTGGTGGTGATTTGGGGGACAGAAGGTAAGAAAAGGAAGGGCAGTCTGCCTACACAATACTGTGCTGGCAGGTGCTCTTAAGAGGGTGTAGAGAGGCCTGCTCTTGCTTCAGTGTAATGAGCAGCTAGTCCGGGAAAGCTAGTCTGGCGTGCACAGCCACTTCACTTTCTCCATGAGCATGCTTGGCATCTTTTTTGTTCAAGTATTTTACACGTGCAGTTATGTCCATATCCACCAAACTGAACACCTCAGAGCACATCATGCCTGGGGTGGCCCCCCATCCCTCATTCTGCCTTCCCTCCGATCTTTGCTAACCTCTCTGGTCATCATGCCAAAGACAGAGGGCCCCCATCAAGTTGCTCCCTCTACAAAGCAGCGCTGCCTGCAAGATTCAGGAGCTCTGCTCCATGCCACTACAAAAGAGGGCATCACTTTTCCCTACAAACCTGCTTTGTTTGAAGGAGACAGGGAAGACGATAAGGCTTCTCAAGGTAGTGAGGAGAGCTGTGGGCAAGAATGGGTCAGAGGAAATGACAATGATTCCCTACCACAGAGGACTGGGCTGCCCTGGCGAGGCTGGTGAAGAAAACCTTTTGCTCACCACTTCTAAGGCAACAGCTCCTAAACCAGACAGGCAGAAAGGATACTCATTCACTAGCAGTTCCTGCCTTACAAATTATACTCTCAATGTTTCGGTGTCTTGTGGATCAAAGATCAAAGCTCCTGAATCCTCTTCTCTGTGTATTTTCTCCGGACTCATGGCACAGGCCAGCAGCAAAGCCCTCCTCATAGCTGCATCCTGCTACAGCTCTTGCATCCTTGATACAGGGAGGCAGCAATGAGAGAATGCAACAATATCCAGGAACAGCCCCCTTGGCTCTTCCACATCGCTGACTTCCCCATCTCCGACTTCTTCATGCAGCTACAAAGAATGCGCACTCACCACCATTAAATGCTCAATGGCAGCATCAGCTGCAAAAAGACGGACACTTTCTTCAGTTGCGCTGCCATGCGATGTTTGTCTACCCCTTCCCAAGAGCAAAACTCAGCTCATCAAGCAATGCTACTGAGGAGAGCAGCCTTGCAGAAAGATTCTCAGAGTTCACAGGAAAGATGGACACTGCTGTCACTTACAGACAGAAGACAAAGGTTTGGGGGCTTGCGAAATACAGGTGAGTCTTCTAGTGCTCCAGGACCTCCTCATTCATGATTTGCAGTACAGAGGTAGTGGGTATTTTAAGCTAAGTGTTCAGGAAATAAATCTCACACTCAAATAAACCAAAGGTATTTTTGGTGCATATATCAGTAACCCTGATGTACAAAATATCAAAAGAATGCATTAAAACAAGCTCAAAACAACAAAGAAATTCAAGAACAAGATAACAAATAGGAAGTTTTCATGATGGTCTCCAGTGCAGGATCAATATCACTGACTCCTGCAGGATGCTGGGTTTTATTTATAGCACTTCCAGCTTCCTACTTGAAAAGGCAAGCGCAGATGACACACTGCTGTCCCCAGGTCTCCGGACAGTTTCACTTTTCCTGTCAATGCTCCTTTCGCCATGGCATCGGAGTGCAAATGGCTCTGGGAGCTGCCCACTTCCCGGCTGCGACTCACTGCCCATAGGCAAATAGCAAAAGGGCCAGCATGAGGCCTCTCGCCTGCCTGGGAAGAAGGGTTCCTTGGGCACAGCCCCAGGGGATGCAGCCCTAGGGCTTAACTGGCTGTGACGGCGAGAGGACACGGCCAGGGCCAGCGGTGGACATGCCGCTTTGCCAGGCACAGATGGGCTGGGAAATGCACAGTGAGCGTAATGGGGGCATCTCCAGCTCAGCCTGCATGCGCCTGGGAGGAAGGAGGGAGGAATGCTCCTCTCAGCATGCACAGGAACAGAGGACCTCCAGCTGTACCGCACTAGGCCTAATAAAGGCAATTATGGGAGCAACATCCAAAGAAAGTGACTTTAGATCACTGAAAAATGACACTGCAGGATAGGCTTCTCACCAGGGCTGTATCTTTGGACAGTATCTTCTTGCATTTCTACTTCTATCAACCTCTGCTTACTAGACATTGTCAGGATAATGTTATCTTACATATGCTTAAGCTTCAAGAGGAGACAACAAGCAGATGAAAGAAGTCCCTGCAGTGTCTCAGCTACCTCTGTTGCATATCTAGAAATGCCACTGACTCTGCCTCAAGTTGAATTAGTTCAAAACCTTGGTTTTACCATCTCTGACACAGAGATAATGACTTGACTCACAGCACCTGTAGAGTTGAAAACCCAAGATCTCTCATGAAGAGGAGTTATGGTATGCAAATAGAGCATGTATCGGGATCCTGATAAGATTCTTAGTCATACATCACACTCACGTTGCACTGCCCACAGGGGAAAAACTCCTCAAAACCATCTCCTTTGAACAGCTTTTTTTTTTTTTAAGCAGGTAGAACTGGAAGTCTAAAAAGATCGATTTGCAGAATTATGACCAGTTAGTGAAAGTGAGTGATCCTCTCATTAAAAAAAATAACAGAGTACACTGACTGCAAACAGTCAGGGGAGATTAATTCTGTAACTTCTGGCAGATGCATGGACCCCACATTCCTTTACTATCTTCTCTCCTGCCAAACAGTGGGAGTCTAGATGATCCCAAGCTGGTGGCTCCTGGTAACAACTTAGGGATCAGGAGTCTTCTGTAATAGAGCCTCTATGCATAGCTCATGATCCATAATCCAGAGACAGGGCTCTGTGCAGAGTGTTTGCTTTCCAGAAGCCCCAACATTCTGCCTAACCTTAGGAGGATATTGCACATCCCTCCACTGATGAAATGAGGCTATGGGATCACAATTTTAGTGTGTGCTCCTGTCTCCCATCTAACTTCAGAAAGTATCTGTTGCTTTGACCATGGCTAAAAGTCTCAAACGAAATCTGAGAAATGGATAGCTGTCTCAGAATAGCTAAGCTTCCCAGATTTCATGAAGCAGCTGGATGCGTAGCAAAGATACCCAACATATATTAATATTTTTCTGAGGGTAACAATGCAATTAATGTTCAGTTTATCCTTAATTAGACATCAAAGAAATCACTCAGAAGAGAACCACGGGAATACCCCAATCACAGAACAGCAATTTTGGTACATTAATAGATACCTAGGAATTGAACCATGAAGCAAAAACCACAGGAAACCAAGCGCCGCTAGTTCATCTGCTAACATTTTCCCCCCTTTCTTTGACAAAAGAATTTTTATCAAAACCCAACACTGATATCAGTATACTCTGTCTATAAGTAGAGATTAATTCATCCGCTCAAATAAAGAAACCCACCAACAGCAGACTCAGCAGCACTGTCTTGTGCCACAGCTAGGACATCCTATCATACCCATCAACGTTTTGTTCTCTGTAACCCGGACCTTTTGAATGGGACATATTTCAGATCACAGCTAAACTCCTGTAAACATAACCTTCAAAAAAGAAGAGCTTTTGCTTGCTCTGACTTCTGTTATATTAATTACTCTGTTCTCCTCATTTGAACATATTAGGTATTCAGGTCTCTTCTGGCCTGGCAGACTCAAGGGTGACTGAAGAACTAGTAGAATCATGACCGCACAGAAGAAAGAGCAGAGAAATCAATACGGGAAGGGAGTTTTAGTCAGTCTCTTAGAACTCATAACTCCTGGCTTCTTTCTGTCAAGACCTCTTAACAGACACACTTGGGAGAAAATTTCCTTGGGAAAGACTCAATATCTGCGGCCTATTTGCAGCGATGCAAAAGGGCTCCCACTGCACACCTGAGCTTCCAAACAAGTTCCCCAGTAAGGTTCTGCCAAATGCAGTCACTCTAGAGCAAAATGGGCAATACAGCACTTGCCCCCCCCACTGTGTCCCCCAAAATAAACACAGAAGGAAGTGGTAATAAAAGGAGGAGGAGGGAGGGAAAAGAAAATCTTTGCTTAAGTGACATGTTCCTTCTTCCAACCATCACTGAAAGAAAGAAGGATATGTAATAGACAGAAAGCCATTTCCACTTAAAATTCATTGCAAGTTTATTTGAGTACTCTATCATTCCCAGACATCCTGGATCTATTAAGGACTGGGTTACAAAAATCTATGCAAAGTGATTTCAGTTAAACTAATGTAGCTTCTCATACTTGCACCTTTAAAGAGTTTTACACTAGGCTTTAATCCATGCAGTTTGCTTGGATGATTTAAGGATGCCCACATAAAGATGGTGTAAATGACACACAGGCCAGAGCCAACTGCCTCGAACGGAGCAAGCAAGAAGCCAGTTCATTTACCAATGCAAACACAACTGCTAAGTGTGCCCAGCAATGATAGGAAAGACATTGAAGATGAAATTCCTTGGGGGCTGCGAAATGCTCATCCTTTGCCTGCAGAGCTCCCCAACACTGCAGCTTCCAAAGATGTCTTGCCATCCTCAGCCAATTTGGCAGCGACCGCTGTATCTCATAGCTACACAGCAGCGGGGCTAGAAGGGATTAAAGCGAACGGGATTACCGTTTTCTTGGAGATACTTCCTTTGGGACAAGCACCCTATGACAGGGTAGCGGGGCCTGCCCTACACCCCCATGAGGCGATATATTTGGTCTGCGGGTGCAGCTGGAGAGCTGAGTGCCTGGGGCCATCAGCCCGGCTCACCCACAGCTCCTTCCTGCTCAACACAGCGGGATCGGTTTGTCTGGGAGTGCCCAGCCTCGCTCCTTCCTGAATAAACTGCTACGAGGCTTCCTGAGCACCCTCCTCTTGCAGCAGGAAGGCTGCGAGGAGGGTGAGGGGCAGACAACTTAGGCTCCGTGTCTTTCATTAATTGGTTCTTGAAACCAGCATGGAGAGCGAAGTACCTTCACAGCCACGTGGTACGAGCATCCGCTCAGTTTCAGCTTCCTCACGGTTCACATCCATACAAGCAACACATCGCACATCAGGAGACAGAGGAAGGCCCTCCACCCACTGCAGTTAAATCAGGCACAGAAGACCCTTCCCAAGGCCTGTGGGATACCTGTGTCCTGCAAACACTGGCTGACAGTGAGGAGAAGGCAGCGGCATCTCCTGCAGAGGCACCATGTCCACCCTGGGCGCAATCCCTCCAGCAGTGGTAAAGCCAGGGCACTGTGTGTGAACCCAAAGCCCAATGGGACTAACCGGCCTGCTGATTTTCACCTCCATTAACCTTCTACTTCCTTCTTTTTTTTCTCCTCTTACTCCCCGCCCCCTTTTTTAATTTTCTTTTAAACTATGGTCAATAAGGTCCTTGTGACCTTTTGCTGTAAATCTGCTTTTCACTTCCAGAATTCAGGACACCTGCTGCTCTCTTACCCTGATTTGAATAATGCAATATTCATACAGATTTTAAGAAAGGAATTTCCATAAACCATGCAGCACTGGGTTCCTCCTGAAAACCTCAGTGCTTCACCATGGAGGGACTGGCACACACACTTCCCACCACCATCCCTGCTGGAACTGCAGGTTCTCCACAGTGCTGGAGAAAAAAAAAAAAAAAATCTCCAACAGCTTTGATTTCCTTGGAAAAACAAGATTCCCCATACTGAGGAGCAAGGAGATTGCCCAGAGATGATCATCAGATGCCTACCTCCAAGTGGGCACAGACTACTGATCGGCAGTACTGGAGCAACAGCCCCGGGATGCCCCATCTATATGAACTGCTTCCCATGGGAGTCAAACCCTTCATGAAGAAACTCTTCCACCAGGAGGGGAGAAAAATCAGTATCAGCAACACTCGCTCCTTCCCGCCCTGGGCTGTGCAGAGCTGCTCAGGAATTCCTTCGGTGCAGAAGGAGCCGGACAGCCACTGAACACCCACATGCTTTTACCTGCCTGCTTGTAGGTTAGATCTGACCACCTGTGCTTGCCAAGTGCAGAGGCCACAGCCTACCACGGCCAGAAACTTCCCCACAGCAGCAGGGACCTAGTTAGGGACAAAAGCAGTAGCCTCTTTGCAAGTCCTCTCAGTGATCTACCTCCTTCCTGAGGAGGGTTCGGCATCTCCCTCTCTCCAAGGCTCCAAAGCCACCCCCCTGCAGGGACAGCGGGCACAGCAAAGCAGGCCAGAGCACAACAGGCTGCCCTGCAGAGTCCAACACTCCTCTCCTGGATGGGGAACAGTGGCGTTTTCCCAGCAAAAGATCAAAGTCCATTTCCTTTGGCGGCTGGCAGGCCGCATGGAGCGGGAACGCCTCAGCTTGCCCTTCGCACCCCATGCACCCGCGCAGCGAGCGCGGTGACGACACAGCAGGACCGGACAGCCAAGGCAATGGCGTGTCCAAAGCAAACGGCAGAGCCCCTGCAGGAACTGCTGTTCGCGTGCTGTGTAACCTCACACATCTCCCTGCATCTCAAGCAAAACCCGCCTGTGTCCCTGGAGAGGCTACACTCGTTCTCAGTGCTAGCAGCTCTTGGCGTACAGTCTACTAGGAAGGAAAGGCTGCATTGTAACTCGCACCTGGGGAGACCAGCAAAAGGAGGCCACTGTCAGCTTTACAGGCAAGAATACTCTGGAATAGTTTTCCTGTTTTTTTAAAGTTTTTCAAAGTTCCTCATTCCTATCACATATTAGAGGCGATTAGGAAGCTCCTCTGCTGACATACTCAACAGCATACACCTGAGAAAGCCTCTCATTTCCCTTTTAAATATTTCCCTCCTTTCTGTCTTCTGCATTTTTTGTTGTTTCTTTGCAAACTCCTCATTTATCTTCAGACTCAACCATTTAATTTTTAATAAGAGGCTTCACTGTCTCTCCCCTTCTTCTTCAAAGGCCCTGCTTTATTCTTCTGTCTCTTCTCGGCCCCCTGGCCTAATCATTATTATTATTTTTAACTTTCAGTAGTTTCCTTTGCTTTCTCCTTGCTCTAATCTCTCTCTGCTCCTGTTTTTCCCTTCTGTACTAAGTCCCTTTCATCCCTCGCCTCCCTCTCGCCTCTGGCCAGCCACCCAAATACATGAGGAGTAAGCGTAACCAAGCATAAATATGAAAGGGATCATCAAATTCCACCAAAACGCTTGCCCCTACCTATTCAAATATTTGACTTGTAATGCTTAAGTCCAAGAAGATCATAAATATTTTTTATAGAGCTCTGCAGGTCTTTAATAAGTCTTAGCCTCTACCTCAATGGCAGCCAGGGCTGCAGTTGCTGAGCTGTTTCCTATGCATTACAGGAGATTTGCTCGAGGTAAAAAAAGAGGGACGCTTGAGCTCAGAGCCTGAATTATATGCGAGGAGATTTCATTCCCCAGTTGCTGGTTTATTGAAATTCAATGCCTCCCTTTCACCTGCTGCTTTGTTATGCTAACCTCTTCCATGCGGCCTCCCTGGCTCAAATGTGCAACCCTGGCTCAAATGTGCAGCCCGCTGTGCGGGCGGGCGTCCTTCGCCAGCGCTGCGCCTCGCAGGGAGGGAGCGAGGCTCGCTGGGGGCGTTGGAGCACTTGGTGCCACCCCAGCCTGGCTCCTCAGGAACACATCCTGCCTGCCAAAGCAGGGCGCATGGCGTGGCAGGGCTAAGTAGCTCAGCTGTCTCCGCAGGGAGACCCGCCAGGCTGCTAGCTCCTTTGCACAGAGCACCCTCAGGGTCTGGATCTTCTCTTGCAAGCTGCCTCTCTTCCTCCCAAATGCTACTGCATTTGTGAAGTTTTTATTATTATCATTTTTTATTTTTTTTATTTCTTCTCCTTGCCCCCTCCATGAGGGACAGGGGATGGAAAAGCAATGATTTCCTACCTCCTGCTGGCAAGACAGGCTTTCATTAGACTTTCACCTCTCACAAAGCAAACAGGCCCACAAGCCGCACCTACCATAGTATGGCACCCTTGCAAAGCAGCCGAGCTGCAGGGGTTTGCTGCAAAGCGCCGAGCCAGCTGGCGCCGAGGATACCCGCTCCCAAGAGCCCTGTGTCACTGACGTCGGAAAAGAAAGATTAAACTTGCAAGCAGCCAGCAGTGTCCCGGGATAATCACTTGGGGGAAAGCATTTCATCAGAGGTGTTGCCAGCCCTCTCGCTGCTCCTCTGGGCCGAAAAACCAGGAGAAAGGCAAAGCGAGGTGCACACAGGCCTGGCAGAGCGTGGTGAGGGCACTGCGGGAGCGCTGTGAAGGAACGGGCACGTTGCATGCGGCAGAGCCCTGACTGGAGCGTTTCACAGCACTTTGCAAACATTTCATTAGGAGTAGGCCTTCTGAAGGGAAGCAAACACCGATAAGAAGATAAAATACTGTGTGGCCCCACCTCAGGCAGTAGCATAGTGTCCATCCTATGAGTGTCCATCAATGAACGTAACAGCTTTTACACAGAACTGCCATGGCACTGGGCAAAATGCCTGTCTTTGCAGAGGATCGTATAGGATTGGAATAAGAGCTTGTCAATAATTTTTCTGTGCAATCTCTCCTTACTTTTAGAGAAGACAGAAGGCTGCCGCAAATAGTAGCAAAGACTTTACTCTCGCCACCAAGGGTGCACAAGCCCAGTTGAAAAAGGAAAAGAATTTCTGGGTTTTGATTTTCAATATTTTGATTTAATTTCCCATATGGTTACCTAGCTTTTAAATTAGCTGCTCATGTCTCCCCTCAGCCACTCGGTAATCCGGAAAGCCTTCGGCAAAAGATCTGTTGCTCTAGTCTCCAGCAAGCCACATACCTCCCATGCCTTTCAGATGCCTCTGCTACCACCCCAAAATTACAAGCAAACCTCTCTGTCTTGCATACAGCTGTACACCAAGAATGAGCACGCAACAAATCTCTGTGAGGGGGAATTTACTAAATCTCAGCATTCCACAGGAAAAGCAGGTCTCACCAGTATAACAAGCCCTACAAGAGCAGCAGCCTGTAAACTCTGTGGAAAATTTTTGCAAACACCCCAAGTCCCTCTACTCCCCCTGCAATCCCGCTGCTTTCCCGCAGGGCAGAGGTGCTTCCTGGAACCTCAAACCGTTCTCTCATCAGGGAGAAAATAAATAAATAAAATAAAATACACCCGTGTGCGGGCTCATGCAATTTTAATCAAACTAATGTCTGCAAAAAGAGGGCTAGGGGGGCGGGAGGAGGGAGGGATTACAGTGCCACTTGTTCAAAGCACTCCCGTTTATTCCACATCTGCGATCCCTTTTGAGCTCCCAACAGCAGCGAGGAGCAGGAGATGTACAAAGCGAACATGTCGCGCGTACTGAGCTGTCTCTTTGTTTTAGTCACTGTCTGCTGCTAATGTCAGCGAGAGAGCACTCCTGGGATCAACGCTTCGGTGCAGTGCCAGCTAATTACACACCGACAAAAGCACCCAGGGGGAAAAATGAAAAAGAAAGGAAACCAAGCATCCTAAACAACACATAACGCACCGGGGCCCAAGAGCCAGGGAGCCCCACATCACACAGCTTCCCACCGGCCTGGGAGAGAGAATGGGTAACGCGTGGGGTGGGAAGGCACACAGGGGGGACAGCATAAGGTCTGAACCCACATCCCTCAGGCGTGGGATTGTCTCTTTCTTCTAGAGCGAGCTGGAAGACAACAGTGCAGCGGAACAGCAACCCCAATGTATCCCTGTCGCGGCGTGGCACAGGAATGCAGGAAACTGTGATTTTAGAGATCTTCATGGGTCCTGCCAGAAGACGGTAGCAGAAAAGAGGAGGAACAGACTGAAAAGCCTAGAGGATTTGTTTCTTGCAGAAGCATCAGGCAGAGAACTGGTATCTGCAGGAGGTGGAGAGCAGTGGGGGGCTCTCAGCAGTCTAGCTACGTTTTTACTGACTTGTTAAAAGTCCACCCCATTTCAAAGACAGGAAGGCAAGGAGGAAAGGAGCTCTCAGCAAGGCCTCCTGCTAGAGCTGGAGGAGACAGGATTCTGTTCCCCAGCTTCCTGCGCAGCCCCGCCAGCCACCGGGCTCTCAGCTGCGCTCCGGGTAGGCCAAGAGTACCGACACTCCTCTGCCTCTGGGGAGCACAAGACACTTAAGGGCTTGGGGAAGCCACCTTTCACCAGAGCACCTCCCTTGCAGACACCCGAGAACCACACACCTTGGGGAGAGGCAGAGACAACAGGGCTCCCTCAGCGCAGGTTTGCCTCAGGGCTCGGGTTATTAACCCGCCTCTCAGCCCGAGGACCCGGCCACGGCGCCCAGACAGAGATTAGCACATGCCAAATGAGAAATCCAAACACACATCAGGCAAACCCACGTTTATTCCCCACAGCAGCAAATAATCAGGTGCCAAGAAGGAGATTAACCCTGCAGGACTGCAGGAAACAAAGGCATAAGAGTCGGTCTGTTTAAGAACCTGCTGCTGCTCCCAGACAAACACACATCTGACCAGCAGGAATGAGGGCAATGCCTGCATTAGAAACAACCGATTGCTAAGAAATCTAAGCCCCTGATTTTATGCAGATCCACAACAAACAGCATGAAGACTTCTGACAAGGTGAAGGTGACGAGCCACAAAGGCTCCTACCTGGGCTCTAACGTGGGGTGTCCTGTTTTGGAGAGGTCACAGTCGATGGTGAGCTGGTCACAATGCCTCACATGCTCGCTCCACCGCTGCAAGTGCATCCCAGCAGCCGGGAACTGTTTCCTGCCCTGCAGGCACCTCATGAGATCTTGCGCATCAACTGCCATGTCCTGACAAAGAGGAATTAGTCCTTGCTTGGGGTCCAAGTGGCATGGCCTACTGATGCAGCAAGGTGGTGAGAAGGTACTTTGCAAGTCGCAGAGCCTGATTATTTGAGGAGAGAACGGCTGAGCTGGGGGGGTGGTTGTATCTGAAGAGCAGGCAAAGAAGAGGTGGAGGAACGCAGTCCTCACCCACCTTCATTTTTCCAGTGGACCAAGGGCTCAGAGCTGAGACAGAACATCACCAAGTGCACAGCAAGAGATGACTGCTCGTTCGCAGGCAGGTGCAGCCAGTGTCTCTTTCAGGAGGAAACTCTGGGCGCATGCTGCTGGCAGGCAGAAGCTGCACTGAGACTTCCACGTGCTCCCTACACAACAGCTAGATGTGTGTCATGACAGGCTTCAAGTGACATATCCCTAACTCTTCGTGCTGCTATAGCAGGAACACGGTTCCCACTCAAGCAGCCTGCAGCAATACCACCTTGGGCTGTGATCTTGTCAGGTTTCATAAGCGTAATCAGTCCCAAATCCAGAAAGTTTTGAGGGGTTTTAGTGGCAGGCTGACTGCCCTGGTGCTCCACACAGCGACCCTGAATGTTCAACAGCAATGCTCTGTCCTAATGGTCAACAGGAAGATCGACATTTCAGTGTACTGTAACCTTAGCAATTTCAACCAGCAGATAGCAGGGGACAGGATGGTCCTCTAGGCACCAGCATGGTGGTCCAGTAACAGGGCAGTGACTCGGTGAAGGTCAACTTCATTACGATTCAGTAGCAATGGAAAGAACTCTCTGTCTTTTGGGGAAAGCAAAGAGAAGCAGAGGTTTGTGATGTGATTTCTAGGACACATATCACCCAAAACAACTTACTAGTACAAACAAGTCATGATTATCTTGCTTGATTTGGCCATATGAAAGCAGCCTGTGGCCCAAGCACACCACTGGAGATGACAAGTCCATCTTCCTGTCGATGGTCTGTGGCAGGGGCAGCTGCAGAAACTCCTTCCACCCTGCTATGGGTGAATGGGGAGCTCAGCACCGTGGTCTGCTTCTGCAAGAAACAAACCCTGGTCTGGCTTCCTGAACCAGCACTGCATTTACCTGGAGTCACAAGCTGAAGCACACTGATCTGCACCAACCCAACTGCACTGCCACTCTGGTCCTCTTATCCCCTCCACCACACTTCTCTAACTCCCCACAAACCCATTAGAGCTCCCCTCCAGATGCTGCGGAGAGCTTCGCATCAGACCCTTTGCAGGAGCCTCTTGAAATAGATGCAATCTGACAAGTGTCGCGTCTACGAGGACAGACGTGCGGCACACGCTGTTCTGGCCACAGAAATAACGGAGTGGAAATTGTCTGGAAGTGCTGAACACCAGCATCTCATTACCCGTTGCTCGCCCGCCCTTGCTGCTCATAAAGTCACTTCAAAAGCAGCTCCTCAAGGCAGTCCTTCGCTACCTCCCAATCCCAGAACACAAGGGGAGAGGAAAAGGGGTGGGAGGCAGCAGAGATCAACTGCTGCATGAGGACAGCCCTGCCAGCAGCTGACAGAAGACAGCACTGATGCCTCAGTTGCCTGCCTTGGGTCAAGAGGCCAAAACGGTGTGCAGGGCACGGATCAAGAGCGTATGAAATGTGTATGAGGCGCAGCAGGAGTCCCACGAAGAGGTCAGGTAGCAAGGCCGGGGCTGTCACTCTAGCAGCCCTCAGGCCTCCTCCCATCACAGTGCAGAGCCAGGAGCTCGGTCACTCTGGCCCCAGCGGACGGTGGCCGTGACTCTCCCCACACGCGGCCCTCCCTGTCCCAGCCCCCACGGGTGACCAGCCTCCTGCAGCTCCTCACCACACCGGAGGCCCTGCCACAGGGCTTCCTGCCCACCACGTGCCATTTCCCCCACTTCCTCCTGTTCTCACCTTCCCACTGCTGCAGCTCCCACTCTCCTTCATGCCCCTTCTGCTCCTGTTTCAGCTCTCTTTTTCCACCCCCATTTTGTTTGCTCTTTACCTCCCTTTCCCCTTTCATTTGCCCCATTGTTCCCCCTTCCTTTGCAGTCCAGCACTGTGATCTTCACAGATTTCCTTTTGCCTACAAGGGTAGATGGCCCTCGACACCCCTGGCCAGCCACACTGCACAAAAGAGCTCCTCCCTTGGCTCAGCTAACCTCCACCAGGAGCTGCTTGGGGGCAGAAACCTGTTGGGAAAAAGGGGACATCCATCCCCAAGGGCCACCAGCACCAGTGGCCACTGTGACTTCTAGATATGGTTGCTTCAGCTGCAAAGCAGCTGGAGTGGGGCTCTTTGGATGACCCACAGTACTCTTTCTCGTTTACATATTTGATAAAATCACACATTTGGATGAGGACGATCTTCTGATACGTTGACTCATTATATTATAGCAGAACAAAAGGGTCAAAGCACACTCGTGGGCAACACAGGTCTCTATGTTGTCCCACAGCAACTTACCCCCCTTCTCGGGGGGGGGTAAGTTGCTGACAGCAAGTTCCTTTGAAGCAGAGGCTCTCTCTGAATAAGCACCATGTGCTTCTGAGAGCACTATCTCTCTGCTGGCTTTCTCTGCCTCATACTCCTGCACTAGTGGTACCACTGTCCAGCAGCAGAGTCTGGCTGGTCATCCACAGTGCATGACTATCACCTACAGTTTTGCAAGGAGAAACCTGGGGCCACCTGGCATGAATACGTCTGAACCTGCTCCTTTGGGATCTTCCCTTGTTTTCCATGCAGCAGCACAAAATGGCAAGCAAAGTGGATTTTTCTTACCTTTAGTAAGAATAAATTTGGTGTTACAAGTTATAATTGTGAAATGCATTTGGTTAAGAATGGTTTTACAAAATTTTGCTCCTTTGAAGAGGCATGTAAAAATGATGAATAACACAGCCTGAGAGAGCACAATACACCAGTGACAGGGGAAGCTCCGTTCTGGAAATCTTGCCCACTGTGATGCATTTCCCCAAGCTAGGAATCCCTTGCTATGGCATTTCTTTGCAGAGCCCTAAATTATCATCTTAGCTAGCATACAATAATGAATAAAGCCCTAAAGGGTGCAATATGTCGAAACATAATATCAGGAAACCAGAGGAGGACAGACCAGAGAGGCCTTTAAAGAGGCCTATCCCATTAGTACTAACTCAGCCAATAAAGACTGCTTAAGGCAGAGGCTCATTCAGTTTTTAAACAAGGAACAAGAGAAGTCCCACCTCTTGCCTCTTGAGGGCCGGAGGGCAGGCAAAAAAAAAAAATCACATTTTTTTTTCAGCATTCAGGTCAAAAGCGTCTTTGTTCAGGCTCATCCTGTTAACTCTCGCTCTCTGTAGGCTCTCTAGGCACTTCTCGTGCTGACAGTGAGGGCAAGAGGGGCAGCTCCATCCCATTAGCATCCCCTGAAACGCTGCGAAGGCAGTAGATGCTGCCTATGCTCGACAAGCTGCAGGGAGGGCTGTGTTAAGCCAGCAGGAGCTCGGCAGGTCCACACAAAGCCCAGCAGCGCCCTGCCTTCACTAACATCTCACTGAAGAGACCAAGAGGATAAAGCAGCAACCCCCGAAAGGAAACACTGGTACCAAAGTGCCAAGAACTGCTACTCCTCTTGTGCTCTTCTCTTCACGGAGTAGTTGAAGGCGGCATCACCAGCTGGGGCTCCACCGAGGAGGGGAGCACACGAGGCTTGGTATAAAGCATGCCCAGCGCCGCCAAAGGCAGTACACAGCTGGGGAGGGAGTGCATGGTGTCCACAGCCCCAGGGCGGCAGCAGGGTATGGAGCAGACGTGCAGGAGAGCTCTGTCCCGCAGCCCCTGCTGCTGCTTGCTCGGTACGGCGGACAGCCCCACGCTCGGGCAGAATAAACACCCTGCCAGGCAGACCACAGGAGGCAGGGCCTTGCTCTGCAGCAAACAGGACGCACATGCCAGCTTTGCCCGCAATGCTGATGCTGAGCAGGAGCTCCACAGGTCTTTCTCCAGGCCCACCAAACCCAACATCCCATCTTACGACTTGGATTACCACCAACCCTACATGCTACCAGTGTCCTGGGCGCAGAGATAGTCCCGGGAGAAGCAGGGTTGCTGCGGCACAGCCTCTAGGACCATGGGACAACTGAGAAGGGATTGACTCGGGGGACAGAGGTGGGGAGCAGCCGCTCCCAGCTCCAATGACGGAGCAGCAGCGCCTGCAGCACTCATGTCCCTTGCAGCTCTCCTTCCCACTACAGCTCCCACTTACAAACAGCTGTTTGGCAGTATCACTAATCAGTGCCGTGTAGAATAATGTTACATTTTTCCCAACATTACTATTTTATCTTCTTTCGTCCCCACCTCCAGCTGCTGCTTTCCTTCTACCACCCCCAGTCTGGGAAGCAATCATACATTCCTTGGATTTTATCCTGGCTCTGCTTTTCTAATAATGTAAACAATTTGCTTATAACCCATGGAAAAAAAAATTAAATACAGTTAAAACCACTTAAAATAAATACTTGCTGAAGGAATATCAGCTGGAGACTGCTCTCTGACTTATAATAATCCCGCTATACCCAGGAAAATCCTCTTAAACCTATATCAGATAAAGATTGTAAAACTGTTATAGGGCTAAACTGACAGGGCAGCCAGAGAATCAAGATGGAAAATTTCTCCTTGCAGCTCCTCGGTACTGAAGGGCAGCTCCCTAATTCAGGTCAGGCTTCCTTCTCAGCACATAAGGTGAAATGCTTCTGCTGTGCAGAGCTCCTGCTCTGGAAAAGGGCTGCTGGAAAACAGGGTGGTGCAGCACCTTGGGACTCAACGGCCTCCCTCTGGAGCACCAGGGCATTGCTGCTCCATTCCCTCTCACAGATGGAAGCGCTGAAGCAGGGAGAGATTATGCGTTTCTTAAATGGGCTTCGAGGCTGAAAGTAAACAAGTTCTCTCTCATCCCTTGCAGCCCACAATTTGGACTGAGGTTTCCAAAGCTGTTGAGGTGCCAGAGCCAGATGAGCCTCTAGGCGTCCCTGCAATACCGGGGTGTCTTCTCCGGCCTCTGCCAGCACCACAAAGCCCATCTCAACAACCCTACTGTGGTCACTCTGCTGTGGTCTCTGGAAGCAGGGTAGGGACCCCACGATCATCTGAGAGCAAAAAAAAAAAAAAAAAAATCCTCAGACTTTCTCAAAACACACAGGAGCCATTTCTGATCAAACTCTCCCTCCAGGATGAGGATAGGAAATGCTTAATAGCAGCACTTCTAAATTAGCAGATAAGAGCCAAAATCCCAAAGGAAGACATTTAGGTTTCTGAGTTCTCTTAGAGGGCAGGAAGAAGCAGTTAGCTTTGCACTTTGTGCTCTCCTATCTGACAGGGCAATAAAGATGTCCTAATACATAATTTCTAATACTGCTGGGGACTTCTGCTGCTGTTCTATGGCTTGCCTGAGTACTGACCCCCTGGCTTGGGACATGTAAGATTTTGTTTTGGATGTCGACTTAAAAAGGACGTGTGTCCACATGTGGTTAGCCAGCAGTTTTGTCACACGGAGGCAGACTGGCTCCAGCGGGCACGACATTTCCCCTCTGCTACACTGGAACTTGATTATTCATCACCAGACCTACTTGTTCGTCAGGATCCCCAGAGAAAAGCATCACCATCAACGCCAGAAACGGCTGCCCTTGCCTCTCATGGCAGGCCGACCGAGAGAAATGCAGAGCAACCGAATCTAAGAGACTTGCAGCTTGAGAACAAATAAAGCCATCCTCAAGGGAAAATGAATTAAAACAGAGGAGTGGGAGGAAGAAGTAAGCATAGCAAAATGTCCCCAGAGAGGCAGCGGGAAAAATGGGCAATGCGAAATGTGAAATTTCTGCTGGTAATAGAATAATGGCCCACTCCATTATAGGATTTCTCAGAGCTGCAGCTGGCTGCAGCTACAGGGACTGTATTCCACTTTCAGAGTTCACTGAGCAATTGCTAAGACAGGGGACGGGTGCCATATGTTACCAGCTGCGCTCACAGTTATCACTTCTCCCATTTAATACTGAGAGACTCTTTTGAGGCACAGAAACAGAGAAACCTGCATAGTCTGCGCCTCTCCCCTGCCACCCATTATTCCAGCAAAGCTGCCAGAAATGCCAGCAGGGTCTGTCAGCGAGTCAAAAACCAGGTCCCAGGGCAGCCGCGGTGCCAGAGAGTCGCCAGGCACTGACTGCTCGACTCCTTCTGGACCTGCCACAAGCAGGGATGCAGAGGCAGAGGCGAGAGATGCCTCTTAGCTGCCCTCCAGCAATGCAGCTACTAGGGCCATCAGCAGCTCAAGCACCCCAAATGCCTCCCACTGCCTTTAGTGCCTGGAAATCTGCCCAACATACAAGCTATAGGATGCACCTGCTAGGCTCTGCTCATCCCACTTTAAAGCCCACTTATTCCACAACAACCTGCTCATCTGGCCCAGGTCTCACTCTCCTTTCACGCCTTTCAGGTTTGACATCCATCTTGCAGCTTTTTTCCCCCCGAAGTTGAACACATCCAAACTGCACAAAAGTATTAATTTTGAGGAAAAGAGGTTGGGCAAATGCCCAGAGGACATTGAAAGGAAAATCCAAATTCAGGACATGATTAGCAAATAGACTTTACCTGAAAGCCTCCCTGCCACATATGGAGTTCACCCACTGGAACTTGGTGTTCTAAAATTCAAGCGTAGGGTTTCGAGTAGCGTAACTGGGGCAGAGCTGACCTTCAATCCTCCACCTTTGGATAAGGATTTTCCTATTTTACCTTAAAAATCTTTACCTCCTCTCAGCACTTAACACCTAGACACCAAGGCAATCTACATGAACAGGCTGAACCAACAGTCACTTCTCAAAGGGACAGGCTCAGAGGCAGCCAGAAGTAAACAGGACATTTAAGACCACCAAAAAACACTTTTTGCCAAGAACTGGCAAAGCGTATGAGAAAAGAGTCAGTAGGACAGCAGCAACTGGCACAAGGGCTGAACTGACCTTTGGTTTTATAGCAACTTGTTTCACAGCAGTGGCAGGCAGCAAATCTTCCAACCTCACCAACACCGAGAAGGCAACGAGCTCATGGGGCAAAGCAGGCTCCACGCTCCCATCAAGGGCAGAAACCCAAGGGATGCTTGAGTGGAGTCAAGCATGGCTGGAGCTAGTGATAAAGAAGGCTAGAGGTCAAAACTCTGAGCCCCGTGAAAACATTTTTTTATATTATTTTTGCAAGAAAGACTGGTTTAATCCTCAAAGATCATTTTAACTGACTGGTCTGATTTCGCTATTCAGGCTCAGTACTGCACGGAAACCTACCCAAGCAAAACATTGCAACTCTTTATAGTTTGAAGACAAGTCAGCAGTTGGGCTTCTGTGCTTCCCTTTATGACAAGTAAAAGACATCCTAAGCCTAGAAATGAGAGGGCTCACTTTAAAGACCAGACTAGATATGAGAGCAGAGGGCTGTGCAACTGAATGTGTCTGTATTAATTTACATTTTAAGAAATGTGTTTTAGAATGCCTTTTTTTCCCTCTTTTTTATATATTCATTGTAAAAAAAAAATATGCAGAGACATGCATATAAAAAGGACAAGTATTCTTATTATAAACCTTCTCCACATGCTAGCTAAATAATAAAAAAAATCCTTACCTCAAAAGGGACAGCTTAAGAAAGACATATGGAAGGCAGTTATGTGCCCCAAATGTGTTTAATGCCAGATTTTTGAAACTTGGGTAGGTGGATGAAAAAAAAAAAAAAAGAAATAATTAGTTCCACAACTGAAAGCCTCCAACTAAAAGCACATCTTGTCACCAGATTCCCAGGGTTTCAAGAGATTAGATAGGAAGATGAGGGAGAAAAAAAAAAAGGAGGAAGTGAGGCACTGGGAAGAATGGATTATCTGCTTTTTCAGGTATGGTCAGGTAAAGTTTGTTCCATTTCTCCTGGACGTGTTGGAGTGGAAGAGGAATACCATGTAATACAATAATTAAAAAAAAAAAAAAAAACAGGCAAGCAATTCCAAAGCAAAAGAATAGCAGATGGAATACTGCAACAAAAAGAGAGCAATGGGAACTGCTAAGCAGAAAAAATAATATTAGCGAATTACAGAAAATGAGTGAACTTTCTCTAGCAACATGAAGACATAGACAGAAATTTCTGCTGCAAGTTTTCAGCTATAACTGAATGGTATCTAAAAGAAGTGTGTTAAAAAGCACTAGGAAGAACTAGTCCATGCAATTCACTGCCAGATTGTAAATGACTAAAGCCAAGATTAAAAACAAGAAGCCTGGAAACTTTAATGGATATTAGTGCCTTCCTTTTATCTGCGGGAGTTTTAAATCTGGAAAGGGCACGGTGCCTCCTAAATGATTTTATAAACCCACATCTCACAGGGGCTGGTCAGGAGAGGGCCTCTTCAGGTTCCCAGCTGCTGCTCCTGGGGCGGCTCCACGTTCCCACACGGCTGCTGCGCGGCACCGAACTTGGACAACACAGAGCGCTGGCCCAGGTCTCCATGGCAACTTCCTAAAAACCTCAGGAAGGGCAAAATCAGGCGAACTGTGGCAGCGATACTTTTCAGAGATGACTATGTGGGACTGGAAGTGGATCCTATTCAAAATCGTTATTAGGCAGAGCAGAAATATAAGCCTTTGTTTCTAACTCCCTCCATCCGAGGCGCTCAAAGCACTTTACCATTATTTAGCTTAGACTTTGTGAAAGGCTTGTATGTTATTATCCCTAATTTTACCATCTGGGAAGCGGGGAGGGAGATGGCAAGGGCTGTTCCAGGGGCATGCAGCAAGCCAGCAGCGCAGTGCAGGAGGAGAAGACCCAGTCTTCTGGGTCCTGAACCGAGGCCCTCCCGTTTGCTGGCACAATCTCCCAGGCTGCGCTCACAGACCTGATAGAGGTAGGTATGTTTACCCATTCTCCTCCTTCCCCGCCATTAGCATCTAAATACTCTTTTTTCCATATACACCAGGAACAGAAATAGGGAAAAAAAAAAGAAAAAAGAAAAGGAAAAAAAAAAAAAAAACAGAGTATCATGGGTCAAATGTTTTTTGCATTTCTTTCCTCAAAACTATTACAGAGAGATTTAGTCACGTAAAGGAGGACAAAGAGAGCGAAATAACCTGAGTCCAGCTGCAAAAGACCACCTAAGAGGACATATGTGATTTTTTTTTTAATATCAGCTAAAGGGGAGTTTGAAAGCAAAGGACATTTAACTCCTCTGGGAACTAATTACTGCAACAAGCACAGCCCGAAAAGGTAAAGATGAATGTAATTCACAAAGCATGAATTTTAACAAGAACCAGTCCTAGACCCTACTTTCATTAACTATCTTCTTGGCCAAATAAAGCATACAAATACTGCATGCAAACAGCAAAGCTACTGAGACGGCCTCAGAGTGGTTAGGAGAGCTGAGGATCTCCGGATTCTGTCTTTACGTACTGAAGCACAGCAAGAGACAAATCACTGCAACCTCTCAGCGGGGCAGGAGAAAGAATTTGAGCAAATAGAACAGGTCTTTGCTGTTCTCAGCCTGTTGTTATCACCAATCTTAAGTGACATTTTATGCTGTATTTTGGCACTGGCATCACCCAACATGCCTTTTTACATCTCTCGTCATACACCTCTCTCTGCCTAACGCTGGTTTCTCCTGCCCCACAGCCAAGCGGTGCATCATAGGATCACAGCACAGTTCATGACCACCTGCTCAAAGCAGGGCCACCTGCAAGGTCCAGCCAGGTTGCCTGAGGCTTCATCCCAACACCTCCAAGGATGGAGCCTGCACAGCCTCTTGGGCCAGCCTGAACCTCTCCTGTGGCAGTTTGTGTCTGCACTGCTCATCCTCATGCCATGCACTACTGCCAGGAGCTCTGTCTTCCCCAAGACACAAGCTACCACCACGTGTAGAAGGACAAGCCCCCAAACATTTCAGACAAAACTAGGAGATCCTTGTCTGTGCAATTTGTCATCTCTCTTTGACACCTCCCCTGAGCACAGCCACCTTCAGCCCGCTTGACAACTGAAACAAAACAACAGCCACCGAGGTCCACGAGCCCCATGCAAGCAAAAGTGACTGCGCTCCTGATGAGTGCCCGCCAGGTTCCCACAAGCAGATGGTGCTCTCCCAAAACAGCCAAGCAGTGGCACGACTTTTTCCCTCTACCCTGCGTGCAGACTGATCACGTATGGCAGCAGTTGACAAAAAGAGGGGAAGCTGCTGGCAAAAAGCAGCAGCAGCTGTTACAAGCAAATAAAAGTTCATTTTTCCCCTCCTTTTTGTCTGCTATACCGCTTTTAGCTCTTCACAGAAAAATTCTTGTTTGTGAGTTCAACAAAAGCAGGGCTGAGTGAGACACATTCAACTCCTTCCCTTCCAGCCCTATGTGCTTGGCTTGTGTAAATCTTACTTCTACCTCCAACGCTGCCAAAGCTTCTCAGCTGCACCCAACAGTTATCCTTCCCTCTCACCCCAGCCCTGGACTTTGATGCACAGCTCTGGCAAATATTAAAATTACAAAAGTAGAGGGTTTATCATAATATATTTGAATTGGCTGGATTGATCCTCTGTGCTTGGGCTTAAGGAGTGAGAGGTTTTTTGTTTTGTTCGTTTTTTTTTTTTAATAGCTACCCATAGATCAGTAAAGCTGGGCACACAGTTACAGGCCATAGCTCATGGCCAGAAAGGACCCCTACAAGACGCGCTCCCGAGGACATGGTTAAAAGACATGGACATGGGACTGGTGCACGAAGACTCTGGTAGCTCAGCGTTTGCAGAAGAGACCAGATCAAACCCAGCAGCTACCATCACTGATATCATTTGGAGGCTGCTAGTTCTTCATCCCTCTAACAACATTGTGCTCCACCACTCCCGAATCCGGCATGATGCTGAAACTTCACTACAAAAGCTATTGTAATAGTTCTGGGCCTTCTGGACAAGTGCCGGTAGGGTTTCAGCAGGCTCCAGAGATGGAAAGATGGTTTCCCTCCTTCCTCCTCCAGATTTCACAGAATCACACAGAATCACAGAATGGTGAGGTTGGGAGGGTCCTCTAGAGATCACCTAGTCCAACCCCCCTGCTCCAGCAGGGACACCTAGAGCGCAGGGACACCTAGAGCACAGGGACACAGGGCACAAGGTGGCATCCAGGTGGGTGTGGAAGATCTCCAGAGAAGGAGACTCCACAGCCTCTCTGGGCAGCCTGTTCCAGGGCTCTGTCACCCTCACAGGAAAGTTCTTCCTCACACGGAGATGGAACTTTCTGTGTTTCAACTTGCACCCATTACGCCTTGTCCTGTTACTGGCCACCACTGTGAAGAGTTTGGCCCCATCCTCTTTACATTCTCCCCTCAGGTAGGTTTCCCAGAAACTCTCAGGGTGATGCCATGCAACATGAATGTCCCTAACTAAGAAACAGTCCCAGGAAGGGTGCAGAAGCAGGTGGGACAACAGAGCAGAAGTGTAGTCTAGCTGAGAAAGCTCCACAATCACTATTCCTTTGCTGCTGAGGCTACTGTGCTTGAGTGCTTATCCCTTAAGTTTGCTCTTTCTCACTCTGCAGTATCTTAGAGGTAGCTCTTTCACCCCCTCCCCAACACCTTTTTTTTTTTTTTTTTTAAAGCATTTGGAATTGACGCTGTACAGTTGCTTCTTCAATATTCCTAAGAAATAAAGAGTAAAGGAGCTGCCATCTCCTCCAACACTTTGAAGCACTCTTTCCCCCTGAAACTACCTGTTTAAGAACCACCTCAAAGCTTGATTTCCTCCCTCCAATCGCTTTCATTCTGAAGAAGAGCTCAATATTTCTTGGAGCGTGGATAAAAAAATACAGTGATAAAAGACTGGAATTTCTGAAAAGGTTAGAACTAGGACTCTACTGTTATCTAAGCAATGGTACAGGCACACAAACAACTTACAGCAGAAATATGGAGCACAAATCTGCTATGATTCGGGTATCCTGAAGTAACTGCCATGTGTTCACTGTCACCCAATGGCAAAATCAAAGTTTATTTGCCCAGAGCCGTAAGATGAGACACACAGACACACACACACCTTGGGTCGCCCAGAACCACACAAATTCACAACCTGAATTACTGCACAGAAAATTCCTCTTCTTCCTCTACTTCAAGAGATATTAGGACAGGGTTAATAACATGACACCTTGGAAAATACTGCACCTTGCTAGCGGTGATGCTGTATAACTGAGACACCACTTTCCATCGCCTGAAAACTCCTTGTCATTCTTACCTTCTGTAGAAAGAGAAGAAGAGCCCATATGCTTCTTGCAGTTAGTACAGGGCAGGCCAAGACCATGAACTGTCTGTCAGCTATGCACAGTCCCTACATCCCCCGTTTCATACATACAGTTTTGTAAGAGTTCTCTTCAAAATGCCAAGTGTCTTCTCAATTTAACTGTAAAGCCAGAATTTCCATCAGTAGGAGCCCCATGCGTGAAGTTTTCAAAAGCAGTCAAGTCTTTAACCGTTGCTAAAGGAAGAATTTACTTCCCTTAAAAGTAGCTGCCTAACCCAAGTTAAGCATCTAGGTGCTCTCAGTAATCAACACAGGGAAAAATGCACCTAATTTATACAAGGGTGGGCTGCTCTCCAGATGCGCCCCTCTCTCCTCTGACTACAGACCGTGCCTCAACAACCTACCCAGACAGGGGCCTGATGCTAGATGAGTGCAATGCCACTCCTGTGAGCGTCCTGTGAGTGTTTCCCCCAACTGTAAGTAGAAGAGCATGAATTAGATTGAGCAATTTCATGTCAGCCTTGGGGAATTAGACTATTAACAGCTGTTCTGAAGGCAAACAGTGGAAGTGCAGACATGGTACCTGTGCTAATCCTTTCTCTTAAATCAGCCACTAGGCCATGGTTCTACTGCACCCTGCAGAGCTGCGCCTCTCAGTATCAGCAATTCAGTTTGAGATGGCCTAAGCTCTCCTTTCCAACCATGTCTTGCAGCCCAGATATAACTGCTTCTTCCCCTCGATGCAGCTCAGGAGGAGATCAGTAGCAGCAAGATAGGGAAAGATACACTCATTTGTGAAACAGCCAATATGTGAAACGAAGACTGACAAAAAATGCTAAGACATGACATACATTTCCCCGTGGTAGAAGGCCCCTGAGCCACATTACTGGCCTCAATGCTAGCTTCTGCAAGATTAGCACTCATTTTGCAGACCTAAATTCAGATCAGTGAAGACAAGAGTCCCACATAGTGTCTCAAGGAGGCTTCTACTTCCAGGAAATGCAAACACTGAGCCCACTGAGGGGCAGTAGATCCTGACCTAGATCCCTGATCAACAAAAAGGGATCTTGGAAAGACAGGCTAGAAAGAGAAGGGGAATAAACAAGAATGCTTGCAGTTCATCATGTGGGTAGAAGTATACTTTCAAACCCATCTTCCACCATCTTTATAATGCTTTATTATTAGGGCTTTTGATATATAGCCCTCAACACTGCTCAGACAGCAAGAGCAAAAGCCCATCACAGCTGGGTCTGCTGCAAGCAGAGATGCCTCCATGCCGAGAAGACCTGCAAACGCAGCCACCAGCGTGAGGCAGAATCAGCACCCCAGTCGGCACTCAGACCTACACAGCTCCTTGCCAAAATTTACAGCTGTATCACCTGGAGTGAGCAGGAAGGGAGGAAAACAAAGTAAAATAAAGTCTTCCTTCAGCTCCTCCCTCAAACCACAGCAATAGCAGTTCAAAAACTCCCAGAACAGCGACTTGAAAATCAACACTGCTCCAAAGCCATCCATTTCACACATAAATGGAGAGAACAGAGATGCTAACAAACCTGCCTCCCTCCAGGCTTTTCTCCTGCCAAAAAAGAGCCACTCAATCTAATGACTCAATTAAAAATTCATAACTGGATGAAAGAAAAAAAAAAGTTTGGTTCTGTTTCTGAGAAAATGAGAACAATAACTCTCATTTAGCACTCATGCTGCTGCTCTTGAATACTGTACACAGCAATGAAGCGGGTCTGAAAACTTGTGACCTGTAGCTGAAAGCTAAACCCAGGAGAAAGCAGGGGCACACTCTACCCAGTCCTAAAGAGATATGAGGGCAGGAGTCTTCTTGCTGTAACCTTGTAGGTGGAAGAAAGGGATTTTTACTCACTCAGGCTAGTAAAAGCCCTCTCCACATACCTAAAAGATACAGGTGGGACTGAAGTCAGCACCAGTTCAAGCTAATGGAGATGCAGAGAACTACTCGCCAAATCCTTTTCCCTTCAGGAAGAGGACAGAAACATCTCCATGGGTTCCCAACATTCTCCAAACCAGTCCAGCTGCCCTGCTGTTTCACGCCTACAATTACCAGCACACACTGACTTCTCCTAAGGCAGCAGTGCCAGCTGCTTTCCAAACACAACCAGGGCTGACCAGTAACGATGCTTGTAGGCCATTCCTCTTCCCCACCCCAGTTGCAGGTGCCTTTGGAGGGTGGCAAGAGGCACAGAGAGGAGCAAGGCTGGTGAGGCAGCACAGCCTTACTGGCGTAGGCTGCAAAGGCTCCCGATAGGGGTCTCCGAGGTGAGCACTTCCATAAAGCATAAGGCTTTGGAAGAGCTTATGGTCATGGGTCATCACAGCAGGCATTCTGGAAAATTCAGTTTGTCTCAGGGTTTAACCACAGTGAATGTCTAGGCAGAGGTGCACATTCAAAAGTTCAAGTGGCCTTTAATCACTTCCAAAGTGAGGTTTTGGAAAGGAATTAAACTAAACCCAATTAGGGCCACAAATTCTGAGCAGGAACACCCATGAAGGGGCTTAATGTGTTTTAACTAATCCACTGAAAGTTATTTTCCTTGAATAAGTTATTTGATTTATTTATAGACTAAATATAGATCTTTTATGAACTTTATAAAAAAAAATAGAACAATTTCCTTGAGCACCTCTGACATATGCAAGTCCTTAAGTGTATGACCCGAAGGCACTGTTCACGGATGTCTTTGGTGCACACCAGCAGTTAATCCAGTCATTGCGCAGTGCCCACCCTGGGTGATTCTGGAGTTAACTGTTCAGATATTTCTCCACAGGGTCTATGCCTTGAAGGCTGGGTTCCAGCACAACAGCAAGTCATTGGGTGCAGCTCCCTGGCAGTCAAACGTGGTCACAAACCCGCACTGCCACAACCCCACCCTCACCTATGGCCCTTTCTTCTACGGTATTCAGTTTTCACAAGTTTACCTCCCTAAAGTGGCTTTCTGGGGCAACACTGACTCAGATTGCTTTGAACAGGAAACCACATCTCTAGACACATAAAGTAAATCACATAAATCACATAAAAAAGGCATCTAACTCATCTAGCTCTTACTTAAGGAAGCTGCTCAGTAAAATTAAATGGAAAAGCAGACATCTAAATAACTGTTTGAGCTCCAGCCCCCGGGGCTTCTCCACCCTGGGAAATAGTGTGGGAGAGCCATTCTGCCACAGACGCCTCTGTTGACACTTCCAGAAGTGAACAAGCCAAAGCACAGAGAGGTGGTGAGCTGGGAGGAGAACTATTGTGATTTAAATTCACCCCTGGGCTCCCTTCACAATAGCCTTCCTGTGTCAACAGGGCTTTAACCTGCAACACCCCAATCTCTCTGACCTGTAAGTCTGAGTAATGAAGCAGGTGACAAGCCAGAGGTCTACAGACTGCTTCCGAGGCACCTAAAAGACATAGCTAAGAAAAGCAAGCCAATCGCCCACGGGCTTAAATTTGTTAAACAGGTGTTACGGAACACTTTTGGGGTCTGTTAGGCCAAAGTTTGACAAAGCTGTTCAACTGCTGTTAGCTGCACAACACACTTCAGATCCTACTCAGTTTTAAGATACAAAAAACAACGGGAAGCCTGAACAGGTCAAAGGATGGAATCAAAGAGGCGCTATGCAAATACTCCAGGTTTAGAAGTAATTCCCCGACGCCCCGCCACGGCGTGAAGCTTACCCACGAGGTTCATCTTGGCGCTGTAGCTCCCGAAGTACCTCTCGTCGGTGGTGGGCGTGTGGCACTCGTACTCGCCCGCGTCGCGCTCCTGCAGCTCGGTGATGTGCAGCCGGGCCGCGTCGCCCTGCAGCCGCTCCACGTAGATCTCGCGGCTGCGCACACGCTGCGTGTAGATGGCGTAGGGGAAGGAGGGATCGGCCGTGCTCACGATCTGCACTTCGCGCTCGGGGGCCGACGGCAGGTAGATGGACCACTGGAAGTTCTGCTCCGCCGGACCCTGGTAGCCACTCACGCGGCACCACAGCGTGATGTGGGAGCCCTCCGTGCGGTAGAGAGGTCCTTCCTGCACCGTCACCTGGCGCTGCGCTAGGGCCATGCCTGTGGGAGAAGAACAGCCACATGTGACTTTTCGGCAGGTGCCCCCTCATCTCTCAGGGGCCATGGGCAGCCTAGCATTTATCAAGGCCCAGGTCAGTGACGGAAGCATGGGGACATTGTGACTTTGGCTGCTGCCCATTCTGGAGCCACAAGAAAATGAAGAGCAAGGGGGGCATCACATCACTCCCAATAAGGCAATGAGGGCCAGCAAGCTTACGGGGCAATGTGAAGAGGAGGGCACACCTACAGACACTCACGCATTGAGCTGCCAGGCTCAAATGCCAGGCAATACCCCAAGGAGCGAGGGGACAGCTCGACTGCATTAGCATCACATGCCCACATTTCTACTTTACAGGCAGGGACGGGGAACGCTTTTCACTTCAGCATCATTCAACTCGCATGACAGCCACGTGAGATAAGGTCAAACGCTGCTCTCGCTGGCAGACAGGTGATGAGCAACTTGCCAAAGAGCAATAAGGGAGCCCACAGCCAATCTCCAAGCAGGACCACGTGTACAAGCAGCCGGTCCTGAGGCAGCACTCTGACTTTTCTACCCCTTCCACCATACAAAAACCAATTTTCCTACGGGAGCATTTGGCAAAATAAGCCTTCAGATCCCGTTTTAAAAATCAGGATATTGCACTCTGTCAAAGCAACCCTCCAGTCAAGGAGGAGAATATTTTTGATTGAGTTTTTGTTTGTTTTTTAAGTGCCCTATGGAAAAAAGAATGGTTTTGAGATAACATAAAACCTTTCCCTGGTAGCGATAAGAGTCCAGACAGAAAAAGGTACTGTGCTACACAATACGAAACCAGACTAGAAACTAAAACTGACAAGGCTCAACTTCCAATACTACTTCTGCTTCTTCTCCCAGTCCCTCCTACAATAACGTTTGGTTGAAACGCTACCTCGCTAATTTATTCTGTGACAAAAGAGTCATTTTTGTAAAAAGGGCTCTTTAAATTGACAACAGTTCTATACAGAGCATAGACGCAGTATACTTATGCCAGCAGCTCTATATGGAGCAACGTGCTCCATAGGGACAGAAAGATTTCGTCCTTCCAACTGCCCCCAAGTTGCTGGCATGTGAGCACAAGCAGACCAGATGGGCAGACAAGATCCAGCAGCAATTCATGGTGCCCGTCCCCGCAGAGCCGAGGCAAGACCATCCCTATCCCGGTAGAGGCTCGTGCGTGAGATGCGCGGCTACACACTCCTTCTTGTCATCCTTGCTGTTCTGGTTTACCTGAGAGCAGCACCTTTCCTCCTCCACCAGGAAGCCTGCTCAGTGCTTCATCAGGAACAAAAATCCTGGTCTTTCTTCCCCAAATCCAGCACGCCCTTTCCACCGGTCTTTCCACTACACTTGTAAAGGCATACCAGGAAATGCCGCATCTCCACTGCTGCAAACTCCATTTGAAAGGAGTATATTTAGCACATAACAAAAACAATTGGAGTTAATGGAGGGAGTGGGCCTACTACACCCTAAGAGTTACCGCCGCTGGCTGCTGGAAATCAAGACCAAGTATTGCACACTGGGCACACGCAAACTCTTGCAGGCAGGACTGCTGGATGGAACAAAGACAGGATGACTGCAATCTGCTGTATTTTTACACAGATTATGGATGGATGGCCCTTGGGCTCATGGCACATTACCAGCGTAGCCCTCCAGGGGCCAGATAAATTACAGCAATCTGTCTTGTTTGTTGCTACATCAAAGGCTCTGAGGTTCGGAGACCACGGTGGGTGTTCATCGGTTATTGAGTTACCAGCAGCATGTGCACATGGCAAGGCCAATCACCCTGGCGTCTGTGACTGCTTACTTGCAATCATAAAACAGCAATAAGCCGATTTAAAGCAGGTCCAGCATAATCACGTTTGCAAATTTTATAGTGCGCGTGTATGCATACACTTTTTTTTTTTTTTTCATTTTAAACTGTTCAAGTTCAGAGAAGAATTTAATCTTTCAAAAACTAGCAACTTGCAAGTGAAAGAGGTAGCTTAACATCTCTCCCTCGGGACATCAGAGTCCAGATACAAAGTTTCCCTGAACAGACATCCTGGAATGAAGCCAGGAGAGATGGGTCTTACCAGCTTAAAACAAATTGTGAAAAATGGGTTCAGCACATCCATCAGGCCACGCAACTGAACAGATGGAGTGCAATTCAAACTATTAACTTGGGTTCAGCTCACTGCTGCTCCAAATTATGTTTCTTTTTACTCTTTATGAAATAACGTGATTTAAGAGGAGGACAGGGAAAGCTAGCACGTTTAAAACTAACAAGCAGAGGAACGGCAGGAGCAAACTCTCCCACACTGTTTGCTATACCAATCTCTCCATCCTGAGGAAAGATACCGCTAGAGACAATTAACATCTCGGATGTAGACAGACTCTTCTCTTGCCTTGTAAAGGCCAAAGGGCAGACTAAACACCACAATCTTTGAAGTGAAAAACTATTTTTAAAGCGCGAAGGCTGGGTTATTTACTACATATGCCATATGTATTACCCCATAATAAAATTTTTGTATCCACATGTAGCCGTGCTGCAGTATACTGCATGCAGTAACACAATTTCACTACAGAGCAAACTGCAAGAGTAGAAATTAAAAGCTGCATTCATTCATTGCAGGTATTATATATTTGGGTTTATATACCTGGCTTTTGAGAGGATGACCTCAGGCTTTGAATGCAGTGCTGGTGTTGCTGCATAGGAGCTCTTGGAGGAGTTCTCCAACCATCCAACTGATAAACAACATTTTATCAGAGACCTTCCACAGTCCATTGGCAAGATCATGACCTTGGGGACCCACAGCACATATCTCCGTACCCTGATGTTCACAGCCATCTGGTGGCAGTCACATTCCACCCCTGACATGGGTCAGCCCTAATATGCTCTCCTTCTCCCCTTGCCAATGGCTTTTCCAACCGCACGATCAGAGGTCCCAATATAGGTTCAAAGAGATGCATTTCCTGTATTTTTCTCACTTTTGGCTTCCTTGACTCTGTACAGATTGCTGCAGTTTCTCAGCTCGCTCTGCCAATCCAGCCAAAACAGGAGAGTTCCCCGTTTTCTGCTCCAGCTCTAGGAGCCAGCTGAGGAACAGGAAAAGCCGGTGCAGGAAAAGCCCTGCCCAGCTCAGAGGTGAAAAGAAGGCAAAACTACCAGGGTTTTGCTACAACTTGCAGCAAGTTTCTGTTAAGACTCAGATTTGGGACACAAAAACTTGCGAGTTGGTTGGACGGGAGGGATTTTCAGAAGGGCAGGAAGCAGCGAGTCTGTAGCGCTCTTCCCTCTGCCTACTTGTAAATTCTTGTTTAATGTAAATGGGCACAAGACTTCTGAACACTTAAAGAATACCCACACAGCAGAAGCAAAAATACTTCTCAGACAAATATTTTAAATGAGATGAGGACAGAAAAAAACAACCACCCTGAGAGACCCATGATTAGAAGTCTTCTCCTCAAGTGGTTAACTTTATGCAGAGTGAATTGCTTCGCAATTTTCTGGCTCTGGGAATCATTGTTCCCGTGCATAAACAATATCAAAAAAATGAACATTTCTTAGTGAGCAAACATTTTGATTAACATTTTGATGTCTGAAATCCCATTTTAAACTCCTACCTTACCCGCTCGAAGTGAGGGGAGAGCTCCCTGAAGGAAGAGTTTTGTGCCCTACACCGCCCTTAGGAAGCCTAGGAGACAGTTACAGTTGGCATTTGGCTGGTACTTCATTGACACAGCTGGCTTTTAATTGCAAATCCCATATAATTTACTGGCAATGCTAGGGCTGAGATGGAGGAGGTAGAGAGCCAAGAGCTTCTTGAAACTTAATAAGAAATGATAGGTTTGTGCATCTGCTATTTTAAAAAAGGCAGCAAATCCCTCCTGATAATGAGGAAACATTCCCAGATCCTTATCCCCTGCAGATGAGGGCTATTGTTGTGGGCCCCTTGAGGTAAGAACAAGCAAAACAACAACCAGGCAGCTCTCAGCACTCCTGCTGGGTTATGCCTCTCAGGCCAGGCTTGGGAGAAGAAGGGAGGTATGCGGGGGAAGGAGGCAGAAGCACAGGCAGCCCTGCAGTGAGACGCAAGGGGACAGAAGAGGTCTCTCAAGACCTCTTTGCGTGTCTCCCGAGACTATGGCCTTTCTCATGTTAAATGCTTCTGAAAAGCAAGTAAAAGGGGACAGCTTTTCTGCAAGGCACAGGGATCCAGATAGGAGAAAAATGTCACGTCCGAGTCGCTCACTTTTTCATACTCCAACCAAGGCTTAACCGCCCCTATCTTCAACCTAAGGGCAAGAAAGCAGCGTTGTGCATTCCTCTGCCAGACGCACTTCAGCCAGAAGTGTTGCAGCACAGGCTGTGAACGTGCACTCTTTTCAAAATGTGTATCCTTACAGCAATGTCATTTGACTACAGCACCACCTAACCTTTCCATCTGGAGACACGCAGAGCTCGGAGCTCCACTGTTTTCAGACATTACTGGTCACTTCCAATGCGACATTTGAAACATGCTGCAGATGTTTCACTTCAGCAAGTGCCAAGCGCTGAAAGAAGACCTTTAGGTCCATTTTACAAGGGCAGACATGCAAAACTGTACCCAAGAATATCGATTCAAGGTCTATCACAAGCAATAAGTGGGTGAAACAACAAAAAAAGCATGGCTGTGCACACAAACCCCACCATAACACTGACACACTGAAGTAACAACTAAATAATCAGAGACAGAAAGACCAGGAACTCCATGCACAAACACTCTTCCCATTTTATAAAAAGTGTAGGTTACACCTACACCACACTCAGAGGCACCACAGCAAGTTGCATCAAGATAGCTTATAAATCAGAAGTCACTATCAACACACTTCAATTCAAAAGAAAAATCTTGGCTCTTGAAGGAATATCATCCTAGGTTCCTAATCACTAGCCCCCATCCCCCCACACTCCTGCCAAAAAAGAGAGATCTTTATTTTCCACATTTTCCACAAAAACATAGGGCTGACAGCTCTGAACATGAAACAGATTCTGTAGCTTGAGGGCCTTTTTCCACTCCTGCAGCTTTACAGCACGATGTTCCTCACTTAAAGGCTCCAAAGCAGTACTTGTCAGAAAGTGAACTGCATACTAATCTTAAACTCTCCTTACAGATTACTTTGTGCCTTCAACTACAGTTATCGGCAACATTTTCATAGCAATTCTTCTGCTACCTCTCTCCGCCCCTTGTGCAAATACATACAGCGCATTTGGGGTTTTCTTTTTGCTATTGTTTCTTCCATTTATAGGTGTTCCTGGAAAAGGTTCAGAGAAGAGCAACCACTTCCATCTCAAGAATGATGCAGCAGATTAAGGCTCTTTCACCTGCAAAAAAGGACTTTGACGGAACCTCATAAAAGTCTATACACTTACACATACACCATGGGGAGGGATAATCGAGGACTGCCTGTTTATCATCTTTTCCAGTCTAAAAAGCAAGGCCCCTCAACCAAACCTAGAAGGGTTCAGGTTCAGAACAACGCAAGGGGGTTGTTCCCACCGTACAGAGCAGACATGCAGAACTACCTGCCTCCTGATGTATCCTGCCTTGTGGATACAGAAAGTTTACATGAGTTCAGATGAAGATGGGACAAGCACTTAAAAGAGGACTACTATACAGGCACATCTTACTGAGTTCAGGAGACTTAAACGGGCTATAATTGCCAAGCTGTCTGCCTACAGCCAGTTCTCAAAACGAGATACAGAGCTAGGTTAACTCCTCAACCAAAGTGGTACAGCTGTTATGTCCCTTTGCAAACTGTATTAATTGCAGACTACACTCTTCAGCCATATGGGTCACATCTGGTCTGCAGGCTATACATGGGCTATACAAGAGAAGCTAAAAAAAGACTATTTCAGCTTTTTTTTTTCCTGTAGAAATATAGTAATTTAGGCTCTGAACAAGCCAGCTGTGCTGGTCCGTTCCCCCCCCCCCCAAAGGGAAAAAAACATTCAGAACTGAAATGCGAATCTGTGCTTGTACACAGAGAAGGAGAGAGGAGTATGTTTAAGTCCTATTTGGCTAGTGCAAATTATTACCTGTAGTAGATCACAGGCCCTGGCAGAAAGTCCCCAGTAATTAAGACAATTCAGACAAGCACTAAAGAGTGGTTAAGTTAAAATGATGGCCTCCTAGCTCAAGAGATGTGCTGGGCACACACAACCCAAGAGCAGGTGCAAGCGCCAAGTGCATCACATGCTGTGACAACTGTCCTCTCATGCAGGCTTGAGGCTCACTCAGGATCATCCTGCAGACAAGAATGGTGCAGGAGCCAAGAATCCCCACCTGGGTGGCCCTCCAATGTAGAGCTCAGCTCAAGGCAAGTGCCAAACCTCCTCCGACTGTGTTTGGCTCCTGCAGCCCTGCCCCGGCACCGCAGGACACAGCAAGCTCATCAGCATCCTCTGAATGCCAAGGAGGAAGCAAGGATGCTGGGCCAAAGGCAAGGAAGCACTTGGTGGTGGCTGTGCATCTCTCCGCAGGGTCCAAAGGCTCTGCTCTTTTATTGGTGGTATTTGGAATTTGTTGCTTCACCCAGTCTCCCGTCTCACCTCCTGCCTCAGATAAGTTCATATCCCAAAATACACACTGAATTTGCCACTGCAGGGTGATGCCATGGCCGGAGACTCATGTTTAGGACATCCTGGGGAATGATGGGGCAGACAGCAGCAGCCTTCCAAAATGCTTGGGCTGTTGTCACTTTCCGGATGCCTTGGGGAGGGTAGCAAGCTGGGCTGTCCTGCAATGCACTTTTCCTCAGGGTCTCCATTTCTCCATCCCCACACAGCAGCACCGTGCCCTGCACAGCAAAAGGACAACCCCTACTTCTACTAAGCTATTCAGGAACAGCTAGTGTACTCTAGGCTCATGCTACATCTTAATTCAGAATTGTTTTTTCAGACTCCCATGATGCTTCCCAGGGCACTGCCTTGCCTCTCCCTTCCCAGCCCCTTGTGAGGATACCACAAGGCTCCAAATGAGACCATCCCTGCATTTAGTCCCACTGCTAAGTCAGGAGAAAAGGCAGGGGCCGATAGCCACAAAACAGTATTTAATCTCAGAAGGATTTCCCCTGCCCACAGTGGTCCAGTCACTGACAATGATATCCCAAGTGGCTTCCTTCTTGTCTGCTGAAGATTAATATAATATCTATGGGAGATTCCCCACCACAAGAGCAAAGCAGAAGCAATCTTCTAGCAATGTGCACCTGCTATTCTGTGTAGTCTCCTGTTAACGCACACAAATAAAAATTAGGTTCGAGCTTAATTTTTGCATAAATAAGTCACAGCAGGGACAATCTCAATGCACTGCAACCTGCTGCCAGATGGAAAAAACAATGCTATCAGAAGAAAACATGTGGCACAACATCCCCTCCCCCCCATTATTATCACAAAGCCTCATTCTGAGCAAATACTTGACACTATTTTGCTTCATAATTTTTTTTTGTCACACCAAGAGAAGTGACTGTACTGAAAGGCTGGCAGGAGCCCCCTTCAGAAAAAAAGCTGTCCCTATCCTCCACCCTGTTGCTTTGATGTTTAAACCGTGCTACTAGGGGGGCCCAGTCCCGGAGCTTCCTCCTCAACTCCTGCCACAGTCACACCACACTCAGCACATGGACTGTCCTTCCTGAATCGACTCAGAAGAGCTGTTCATTTCTCATCAAAATTCCTCCCACTGCTGAGCCAACTAAAGACAGCTAAGCAGAGAGGTCAGCCAGGAACAATTTATACAATAATTGGTATGGAAATATCACAATCAGTAGGGAAATATCAAAGCAGAGGCAAACGAGACAGGACCAGCCAATGAAGCTCTTTGTTCTTCCAACACAACTGCCTTCACTCATCTCTGCTAGCTGCTCCTTTGCACAGCCGCATGCTTCCACAGCAGATGTTTACTATCTTTTAAGAAAAATGTTTTCAATAAATATGAAAGAGGTGACATTTCTTTTAATCACCATAGATTGTTCTGGCCTGGGACTAGCTTCCCAAGTTCTAACTGTGAAAAAGGTCTCGTACCTCTGTTATAATTATGCACCCAGTCAGACTTCCAACCCTCTCACCAAGATCAGAGCCAGTTTTCATCCTTTGGTTCTTCTCAGATCTGTTCTTTACACTGACAGTCGACTTCCTTATTATCCACAGTACAGCACTGTTATTCTACAGCTGCACAATGTTAATTGTGATCTGCCCTTGTGATTTTTTCCTCTTTATTTTTAAGCAAATTTTTATACAATATGGATGTCACATTCTTCTAACCGTTCCTCCTCTGTGTCTAGAGTTATGCATATTGAAATACACATTTGGTTTGGTTGCACTGAATTCTAAAATTATTCTTTAAGTCAATATTGCTTTTCTTTGAAAAGTGATGGAGCCACATGACTAGAAGCCAGTAACAGTTGCGGTTAGAGAAAAGGGTGGTATCTCCTATTAACCAAAGGAGGAAGAATGACAGAACATCCATTCTGCACCTAAGTCCCTGAGCCTGGGATCCCAGGGTGCTCAGCTGCCTTATTTCATATGTGCTTTAAAGAAGTTGGTGGATCAAGTGTACTTGTTTGTAAAAAGTGGATTACGATACGTGTTAGTGTATGAGACAGAGGTGACTGTCCTAGAAGTTAACAAGCACCCACTGCTTATTCTAACTGGCAGATTTTCCTGAAAAGTTGCTGAGAAGAGAATCCCTTATAATCTGAAATCCTTGCACCCCTCAAAGGAACTGTCAGTTCTGAATCATCTCACAGAGCTACAGAGTGTTCAGGTAGTACTATAGGCTCCCTTCACAGGATGGCCTCTACTTTAAGTATAGAATCTATGTAATCAATTATTTCTCTTCCTCCAAGGTCAGAACATAAGTCTCTCAACTCTTAGATCTGTGTGCTCTTCGTATACCATTTCATCACTACTCTTACCATCACGGTAAAGATATGCAAGCAGAAACTCCCTACAGATTACATTTATATTGAAAATACGCAGGCAGCAAGTGTTGATTTGCTCACATTTTACTTGCAACTGGTACTGCTCCCTGTGCCTTATCCTTAAGGATTCTTTCCTATCGCCCTCTGAGTACACGCCCTGGTGACACAGCACTACTGCAAGTTTGCTTAAACATCACCATACTGATATGGCAGTATTTAGTGTGGCCTGGGTGAAATATCTATTTCATTGCTTGCTTTTTTTATTTTTGAAGAAAAGATGGTGATAGCTTCATTACTGCATTTCCAGTATGAACTTTGAAGGTGCAACCACAGGTGCTCACGGCAAGATTTAGTGTGACCCTACACAAAACATGAAGTCTCCCTACATCTGTACGTGCATTTTTGCTTCTGGTCTTTTAAGCCCTTAAAACATGTATAAGGACAAATCATTTAGCTCAGCATCTCTAGTAGTGCTCTCAGAGCTCTAAAAGACTCAGCATTGTCATGCTAGTGCCCAAGCTATGCAGCACCAACAAATTTCAAATTGCTGAGTTTTAGATGGTCTGTGTTCCCAAGCTATCAAGAAAGAAAGAAAAAAAAATAATGAAATTGTTAGAGCTACAAAGCTAGATAGGAAATTTCTGACATAGTTCATTATGCCCTGCAGCCTCTGAATTTCTTTTTATTATCATTCTTCTGTGCTCAGGTCCTACATGTTTAACAGTCAGGGTCAGTTTTAGAATTGTCAAACATTATTCCCCATGCAGTCACTCACTCTCACGCAATAAGAAATTTCATTCTGTTTCACACTCAACCACGTTTTAATGTCACTTCTTCATTTTCCTACATGCTCTGCAATCACTTCCACTACTAAACAACAGAGACTGCCTCGATGATTACTGTAAAACACCTCGTAACATCTCAGATGCTTAATACACTCTCCTAGGAGACAGTGTGGAGTCCCACGTCTCACCTTCAGAATATCATTGCCAGAAGGAAATAGTATTCAACACCCAGCCTCTTCTAAATGAATTTTCTCTCTTTCAAGAAGATATCTTGCGAAGCACTTCTGATCTATAAAGGCCTCTGTTTCTGATCCTCTCCCAAGCTTCCTTTTCCTGAAGGGAAAGAAAGCTTCTTACTATGTTCATTTTGAATGAGTGGCAGGAAGGAGCACACCCAAGTGCAGTGCTCTCCATTTATCTCTAAAAGAAATTCTAGTATTTTGGCTCTTCTTTCTATACTTCTGGAAGTTGCTTGTCTGGCCTTTCCCCTGTCCTTTTCTCTGAGTGACTCCAGGCCTTCCTTTACTTTTACAATAACACTTAGGAGCTCAGCTTCCTCTGAATTTCTCTAGAACCTTTGTTCTCATGTCTGTTGTTCTGGGCTAATGCAGAAGCATCTCCTTTTTTCAAGCTTCAAGTCTGCATCTTTGTATAACTGTCTATTGCTCACCCCCAAATCATTTGCTTCTAAAGAGAGAGACTTAATTTGTTAAACAGAAGTAAAAACTTTTGAAGAGCTGATGACAAACTACACTGCTATACACCCCCCTCTGCCAATTTTCCTAGCCTTCATCCGAGGTAGGCCACTCGGCACTGTCTTTATCAGTTGGTTCTGTGATTCAGGGCTGCTTCCTGAAGGACACAGGTTCTGCAGCACTTCAGCTGTATTCTTCAGCATGGGCTCTGAGCATCTGTATCCTCACCTGTTTTTGTAACACAATTCTGAAGAAAAAAAAAAAAAGCCCTGTAAAGAGATAAAAAGCATAGTATCTAGAAACGAACACAGCCATAAGACATCTCTCCTGTTTCTTTTTCGCGTGTAGAAGAAACATTCATTCCCTCAGCCATGGCCATTAGCGTGAGAACATCCAATTTGCAAGACAAAGTTGCCATCTTGTACCTTTCCTTCAGCAGAGGCAGCTTTCCAGTATATAGCAAATGAAGCTATTTCTAAAGCCAAGTGTAGTGTCTGAAGATATACATTTATCTATAATGTTTCTTTTTTCCCCTCTATCCCATCAAAGGATCACAAGAATGCAAAGCATGGGCCACACAACCACAGTTTCCATTCTCTCCCCAAATTCTTCTGGTTTCACTGTGCGCCAGCGAGACGCTGCCTCACATAACCACTGTGATTCATAACCATTGTGATTCACTTAGAGACCATCCCTGAACCAGAGACACAGATCCAGGGAGCTGCTTCGGCTACCTGCTGACTCTTACCACTAATTAAGATGTCAGAAAACTCTTTGGCTCTTTACAGGCTAATTTATTAGCTTGACACGCTGC
>JAUBNY010000199.1:111359-128816 GCA_032275445.1 Crypturellus soui
CTGACTCTTACCACTAATTAAGATGTCAGAAAACTCTTTGGCTCTTTACAGGCTAATTTATTAGCTTGACACGCTGCGGAGACTTTCAGCAGTTGTCTCCAAATTGCCAAGGGTCCCCTTTCAAAAGGGAGGACGGTGCTTCCTGGCATTTGGGAACAAACTAAAGAGATGCAGAAGTATTTATGTCACTTGTATCCCACGGGAAGACTGACCCACTCCTCTGGCCCCACTCAGACCCAGTCATAACATCATCTTATTGCCAAGGAGCAAGGAGGAAACTCAGATGTGAAGGGTTGTTGCACTGGGCCTGCACTCACCGCTGCCAGAGGTAGCTTGCACTGCCTCAGCACACCTATGGGGAACAGCCTCACTGTGCGAGCGCCCACAGAGGCAGTGGTGCCAGATATGCTCCTCCTGAGAAATCTGGGTTAGAAGAGTGTGTTTACTGTGCAGCTAAGCTGATCTAAGGCCCAGCTGGCATGGCAAGAAGCTCTCTTGCTTCCCCACTCGCTTTGCTCCCAGCACATCTCTCACCATACTTGACCCCCTATCAAGCTAAAAGGAAAACAACCCAAAGAAAGAGCTGCTTGTTTCCACTGAGGAAAAGAGCAAGAACACTTTTTTTCCCTAGGGGATTAAGAGGTGGGGGCAGCACATTGCTTTTTGTTGGCAGCTGGGATATTACATCAGTTCAGCTGCACAAGGAAGCTGCACCTTATGACAGGGGCGGCAGATGGATGGAGAGAGGCAGGGAAGAAGGGCAGAGCGAGTCCATGTGGCAGGAAACGCCAAGAGGCGGCTGGGAGAGCGCCGATGTCAGGCTTCCAGCCCGCCCCGTGGCAAGGCGTCAAGGGAAGCAGGGCTGCAGGGGCTCACTGCAGACTGCTCACTAGGGAGGAGGTGTGGGGAAAAGGCAACAAATCTCCACTTTCAGGCAACAGCTTTGAAAGCAAATGGATTAATGAAGCCTGGCTCCCTATGCCATCAACAGAGACTAATGATGCGATGGGAAGCGTCCTCCAAAGCCTTGCTTATGGCTGGCACAGTCATTTGGAGGCACAGCAAGGGCCGCTGAAGCACAGGGGCTCCTTGACCCCCGCCGCCCCCCGACTCAGCTAGCCGTGCGTCTCAGGGCTTGCAGGGACTTGTTAACCTCCGTGGGCTCCGCTCCCATCAGATTTGTGTACAGATGGCCAAAGGGCTCCCGGGTTACCCGCGAAGGGGAGGCAGAGAGGCAGCGCAATCAGGTAAGTCACGTTTCTCTGAGAAACCAGCCTAAGGATATCTAGAGAGAGATGAAGGGTGGGAATCGCAAACCGCGCGTGGAGGGAAGAGCCAAGCCTTCAACACTGGTGGAATGAGGCTACAAAGGGCAAAGGGAAGACAACTGTCTTGGCTTTGGCAGGGCAGAGGAGAAGGAACCAATTTAAGAATCCACAAGAATGGAAAGAAAGCACAAAAACCCAGACAAGTTTCAGCTGCAGAGATGGATAGGAGGTGCTGGCACTTACAAGTCTCTTGCAGAAAGAATCAGGCAAACGTGCGCACACACACAGGTAAGGGCTAGCCACAGGGGTCAAGGTTTTCATCTGAGCATAATTATGAACCTGTATCATCAGCAGAACGATGCTAGTACAATTTCCATGAGTGTGTAAGATTACCCAGTGACAGGAAATATAGGAAAAGGAGTAGAAGACCAGAGAAAGGGTTCTGTAAAGCCCCCCAGGAAAGCTGAGGTGGAGGTGCGTGGAGGGAGGACAGGGCAGTATCCTCATAAGGACTAGAAAAGATTTTTTTTAAAGTCTGCTATAGGTAAGAGAAGGCAAAAAACAATGGGATTAGGAGGAAATTAAGAGACAGAATAGAAGTGGTTACTGCGAGGGCAATTGCTATGTCAAGGAAGATAAAGACAGAGCATGACAGAGAGGAACTATTAAGGGAACACTTGCAAAGTAAATCCTGGCCACAAACAGAGCAGGCAGAGGTCTGGGCTGGAGCTGGGAAGGAAGAGCTCCAGACAGGGCAGCCCACCGAGCTGGAAGGCGTGCAGTAGCTGCTAAAGGAGGAGGAAGGGATAAAGCAGGGTTGCATCGAGGGGGAGAGGCCAAGCACAGCAAAGCATGAGAAGGTGGAGGCAAAAGAGCTGGGAATCAAAGCAAAATGGCTTGAGGATAGAGGTTGGAACATCTACATTTCCAAAAGACTAGAAGTCTTTTGGGTCCAGACAGGCTTTTATTGGTACACTGCTACGCTTTGGAAAGTCAGTAAGACTTGAGGAGCAAGGCTAAAGGAAGAAATGGGGCTATCAGGCCTGGAGAAAAAAATGTCACACAGCAAAGCAGAAGTAAAACCATTTATTAGGAACAAGACAGAAGGGAATGAGCTGAGGGTTCTCTGTGATGGGAAGCCAGCATGGTGACAGGACCCACGCCAGCAGCACGCCACTACACAACAGCAGGAGCAGAGGCAGCAGATGGTGGGGCTGGGAGATGGGAGAGAAGACAGAAAGCATCCCAGGGGGTGGAGGAGATGCCAGTGTATCAGTGATGGAAACAGCTATGAGGGGGGAATGCCAACAGACAGAGTGGGAGGAAAGCCTAAGTCTAAAGGGTGCAAGAGCAATGGTAAGGGAATGGCAGGGGAGGGGGAAGTCAAAAAGATGCTATGGAGAAGAACAGAGTTGGCTGAAAACCGAGACAAGTATATGCACCACTCTCAAAGGGTGAGCACTGGCAAGCCACACACCTCACTACCACAGCAGGATAAGGGCACATGGAGAGTGGCCGACACCAAGCAGGGAGCAGCAAAGAAGGAGCGGCCTCCATCTTCGGTGCCATGACCAAGAACTAAGCATGAGATGCAACAAAGGGGATGTGCCCTTAAGACACAGCTGCACTGCCACCTTGCGCAGTTTTTCAGAATGTGGGGAAAGCTATGGGTTTTGAGTTTTTGCTAAGGAGTTTATGACCACAGTAATATCACCCCTCAAGCGCAAATCCAGATGCTGCGCTGCATATCAGAGCATGGTCCCAACTTCTATATACAGAAAACATGTCTTCAGAGGGCTAAACAGCATTTGTCACTTAAAAAAAAATCTTTAAAAATCTTTCCTAATGAATTAAGAAGAGGGTAGGAAAGGGGCAAATGGCTCAGCTGCCAGTACATACTTCTAATCCCAGAATTCAGGCTGGAGGAGGATAAAATGGATGCAGAAGTTTTGATCTTCAGCTACTTATTTAGCACAGCCTAGGCCCTTCTGATCAGGGAGTTAAGGAAAGGCTTACATAGCTACAAGGGAGAGAAGCTTTTTATTTATCTGATTTCAACATACCCAAGTTATCAGACTCTAGAGGAATTCAATTAACGAGAATAAAACTCTTGTTTGATGCAAGTCAGGAAGGGTTTTTTCTCTGTAAATAGCTACACCCCAGAGATTTTACACTGATTATAGGCCTTAACAGTGACTGACTGATGGAAGTTAAACCAAATCAGCAACCACACCAAAATGCCACACACGCTTCAGGCCCATCAGAGATTGACAAATCTAGGGAAGACCAGCATAAAGATGGGGAGAAGAAAGAAAGGGAGAGGGAGATAGAGCCAAAAAGCAAGACTAGCTTCAGAGAGAAGAAAGCCCAAAGGAGCTGCTGATGCTACCCCTCGCTCCCAGTTTACTACAGCACCTTACATGCTCAGAGCTGGCACAAGTTGCATTCAAATATCCTCTGGCACAGCTTCAAACACACCTTCCTGTGACAGGTATGAAACACTACTGCCGTTTTCTGGACATGGAGGCATGGTTGTGCAAGCTCCCAAGACAAGGTGCAGTTGGCTGCTCAGCCTGCCCTTGGTACCTGTCCAAAGCGCATGCAAGCCAGCTAGCTCCAGTGCCCAAGACTGCTGCCATCCAAGGACAGGGAAGCGTCCAGCCCAAGCCCTCCACCGCCACCTGCTCTCCAGCAGGTCTGGCAGGCACTAGGACAGGCCAGCGCCCGCTCCTGCCAAGGCCTCCTACCACCATGGGATCCACTTGGGCTCTGCGCGACGAGGAGGGATCAAGATGGCCAGTTCAGTGAGCTCGCAGCCAGACACCAGTGCTGGGCTAGGGACGGCAAGAGCAAGGAAACTGCTACTCATGTCACCACCGATTTCTATCAGCAAGCATGCAGCTGTTCTGGCAAAGCGAGCAGGGCTTGGGAGACTTGCTGCCTGGGAAGACGCTTTCAGTTGCGGTTGCTACGTAGAAAGAGGAAAAGAGGAGGCAACTTGCCTTTTTCCCTTATCCCTCCCTTCCCACCCTGCAATTTAACAGCCTGGAAACTGTAACACAGCAGAGTGCCACGTCTACATTTGAGAAACATGGCTGTGTCTAAAACATTTTCAGCTCAGACAGCTGTTTTCCAGCAGCTTAGAGCTAGGACACATTTTGTTGGACACATAAATTTAAAGCAGAGCCCTAGCTCATCAGGAGGTGAAAAACCTGATAAGACTTCCTCAGCCTTGGTCTCAAGCCAGGCCATGAGAGGGGAGTTAGCAAGTTGTCTCCACTCTGGAGGAAGATCCAGTTGGAGAAGTACCGACGCAAGGATAAGAGGCGTCAGTCTGGCATTCTTGTCTCCAGATGGGACCCATCCAGTCGGGCTCCTCCAGGAAGGGGCTGGGCCTGGTGGTGCAGTAGAGGACACCTCTGGCTGAGCAGTGTCCCCATGCCACAGAGTGGGGAGAGACAACCCCTTTGGCACTCTGTGGCAGTCGGGATGTCAGCATGCAGGCTGAACCCACTGGGTGTCACAGGCAACAACCTCCTTATCTTATTTTCTAACCACGACGTCTCCAAGGACTCCCTTCCTGAAAGGCTCTGGACCCCGTGTGGGGACGGCCAGCCAGAGACGTGAGCACAGCGCAAGTGCCCCAAAGTGCTGAGCACAGGGCATTGAGAGACCTGCTGCTGCATAAGCGAACGTGGATGGCTGCCCTGATGCGTCCACGCCATACAGCCAACACAAGCATCCCCAGCCCGCGGGGCAGGCAATCAGGGACCTGTGCCACATCCCGCTAGTGACAGCGCTGCACACACAGTCCAGTGGGAAACCTCTCCCGGGGTCAATGGGCACGGACGGGCCAGCAACCGTGCTGCGAGCGCAGTACCCACCGGAGCACAACTGCTGGGCTGGGGCATGCAGGAAAACGGAGGGAGCGAGGTCAAGCGGGTGACAGAGCGAGACACAGCAGAGCCACAGTGTCTTCCATTACCACAAAAGGGTTTTTTCCATTGGTGGGGGGGGTTGGTCTTTTTTTTTGGAACTTTTACCATAGCACTACAATGTTCCTTTCTTCCAGCTTACAGGAAGACCAGAAATCACCGGATTAGGTGGGAGGGAAGCTGGAGAGCTGCAGCTCCTGCTGCAAATAAAGTCACTTTTACAAGTTATGCAGTGCTTCACCAAAGCTGCCACACATCTGAGCATTAAAGGAAGTGCCAAAAAAAAAAAAAAAAAAAAAAAAAAAAAAAAAAAACTAAGCAAGAACAAGGACTGCAAATAATTCATCCTTGTCAAGTATGACCATGAAGGAGTTGTGTCCTTCCCAAGAGGGGGAAAAAAAAAAAAAGGTGGGGGGGAACACACAGCTGATCTGGTTTCCCACACAGTCCACCACACTGACCTGCCAGCCTGTTCTGCTGGGGACTGCTCATCCATCACGCTCCAGTCTAGCAGAGTACACGAACTACACGCAACCGGTCTCCTCCCGCAAAGGCAGGGCTGACAGACTTCAGCAAGACTGGAGGATTAACCCTCAACACCAGCACAACACTGGGTCAAGCCTCAGCCCAGATTAACCACCAGCCCTGTAAAAGGGGGAGACAGAATGCCAGCAACACTAGGCCTGGCAGAACTTTACTAGGATAATCCTCTGATAAATTTGCTTGGTTTTAAAGGAAACAACAAGGGACACAACAAAACACTGAACTGATGGGAAGCAAACACATACTCCAAAATTCTTCAACAAACTTTTCTTTTTCTTTTAAATCCTGCCATGAAGAGAAGTATGTTCCCAGACACCGGCTTCTATACAGAGCTTATCCTAGGAGATTTGCCCAATGTTTATTCAATGCACATTTCACTAAAAAACTCCTCCAGTCAGGAGACCAAACAAACTTCTGTAATTTCCTCTGACACTTCTTGGCTACACTGCTCTGACAAAAGCAACCAGAGGCATCCAGCACCATTACAACCCAAAGAGAAAAGAGATTTCAACTTCCAAGTTAAGCCCCCGCAACACAGAGAGAGAGAGAAAAGAATCACACGTTGAATTAGTGAGAATTCAGTTGAGTAGGGCAACGCCGATATACCTCCTGGCAGTGTGCTTGGGAAAACACAGGTAGGGGTTGCTATAGAGTCTTTTTATGCAGAAACCTCACTGCTTTCAGGAACTCTTCCTCCTCTTCCCTAAGGGAAATTCAAAACATTTGAGGTTTAACAGCTGCAACAAACAGCTCCCTTTTACAAGAGAAAATATTCAAAAACAAGATAACAAGAGAGACAGTTACTGAAACAGAATGAAAACAGAGAAAAAGCCTCTGGGATCTAAGCACTGCCCTAATGACTGCAGGCTGCTATTCAGAAAAATCAGAATTCAAGTATAGAGCTCTCACCACCACTTGCAGATCAAATAGGAATAGCAAGATGCAAATATTGCTGCCTGCAAGAGAGGTAATCTAAACTTGCTCACAATGCCACAGCCCCTGCAAAAACACAGAAAAAAAAATTGCAAATGCCCATGATCTGGCATTCATTCCCCCACAGATTACCATGAACAACCCAAACAATACTAATTTCCATTCTGAGGAGTTGAGGGCACAATCTTTATTATTCTAAAAAAGGAAAGGAAATATATTCCCCATTCAATTTTTATTACAGACATAGGAGACTTAAAAAAAAAAAAAAAAAGGGGGGGAGGGAAGGGAATGGGTAGAAGGGTAATAATGCCAGCTACACACCTTTAAAATAAAGCAGTGTTTTCGAGAACAGCATTCTTATTTCACAGTCAAGAGGCAGAGCAATTCTACAAAGCCAACTCAAAATTCACAAATGTTTTGCCTGCATACTAGGTAAGAATGCAGATGCTAAAACCTTATACAGACAGTGATATGTCATCAAAGCAAAGAAGGCAAAAATAGCAAAGTTATTTGTAAAACGACTAAGCAAGTAGATTATCAAAAATACACTTTCAAATACATTACCCTTTTCTTAGAGCTACATGAGCCCATTTACCTTTGTTAATTTCTCAAGTCTTTCCTTTGATAACTTATTTTTGGTTTCCCACCATTTAGTTCACTAGCACACTTCTCCAGGATCTTCCCCTCACCCTGCACTGAAGAATTGCATCCCTCTCAGTTTAGAAACTGGTGCTGATTCCTTTGGGAACGACAAGGACCTGTAACACAGCAATCAAAAGCACATGCACGAGCTTAAATAGGGTCACCCATTTAAGAACTGGTTTTCTGCTCTCTCCAGCCCTATTTTCGTGCTTTACCACCACCAACCTCCACGGTTTGACTGAGAGCTCCCCAGCACCTGGTGAACTCTCTATTCAAGCAACTGTCCCAGCAGCACCGGATGGGAACAGAGGTTGAGGGAATCTCATCAAGTAATTTATCCCGATAAAAGAGCTCCTCATTTTTATGGCCAAGAAGCAGTCCTCCTCTTCTCTTATAGGCCACTTCCCAAGAGGATGTTAGATTTTAGCATGTCAGGAAGGGTCATCACAGCAAACTGGCTGGACATCACTCCCCTGCACTAGCCACTGGAGTCTGGGCCATCGGCCTCCAGCACACACTGCCAGAAGCCAGATTTGAGAGCACCCATCAGGGTCTCACCTCGTCTGAGGCCACTCTTCCACCCATCTCTCTGTGCTTGTACCAAAACCCAGATGCCTCCATAAAGAAAAATACCCTTTCCTTGGGAAGTCTCTCTTAGGAATATAACTGGCCTGTGTGCAGCTGCATAGATGGTGATCTACACTTCTGCAATACCAGCAGTAGTAGGTGTTGGGCCAGGTCTCCCAAAAATGTTCCCAAGTACATATAAAACCAAACCCTCACCTATTGCCTCCCTCAACTCTCCCCAGTGCACAGTACCTCCTGGCATCATCATGCCCCAAAGGCCCCAGCTCCCACCATCTCATACACCCCCCTAAGGCAATACACCAGCTTTCCTCCTCCACACAGCAAACAAAATCCTGTCTGGAGCTTCCCAAAAAGTTGTTTTTCAAGGCTCCTGCCCATGCCCATTACATCTAGATCACAAGGATGCTTTTAGTAACACTTCCTGAAGGATTTGTTAGAGCAGCTATTACTTATTTGATGCATGGTGAATGTTTCCTCTCACTCCTTTCATCTCTATGCGCTCCTCAAAACCAAGCCAGGCAAAAGTCCAGCACAGGCTGAGCCACCTGCCTTTGGCATCCAGGTATGCGAATCCCAGACGGTACCCAGAAGAAACAGTGGTGACATCTGGCCAGCACAGGGCAGGAAGCTCCTGAGGTGCCACCTCCCTGAGTGTGGGCCAACAACTCCTTGCTCACATTGCAGTTCCCCCAGTTTACTGTGACCTGACTCAGCACAAACACGTCAGCACTGTGGCCAGAAGCGAGTCTGTGCTTCAGTTACTGTTTCCCCTCCTTCGCACTGTGGTTAGAGCACAGCAAGGCTCCCATGCCAAGCTCCTGGAGATGGCTCAAGCCGAGGCAGCCTGGTGCGTTCAATCATCGGCTGCATCCGTCCTTTACTTTTGCAGAGTTATTCCATGGAAAAGATAACTGGGACATTGACTTCCCACGGCTTGCCCCGCAAAGCTAAAAGAATCTGCAGTGGAAGCAACTTTTTTGCCTCAGCTCTCTCACATTTTCTTCCACCACTGAAGATGTATTTTTAAGCATACCACAGAAGAGCTCTTGCTGTTGAGGAGAAAGGGGTTACCCCAGGGCTAAAGAAGGGACCTGCCAGCACAACTGGAAAATGCAGAAGGGCACAGAAACAAGGAAAAAATGAGACAAAACCAAGCACCTCAGCAAAGGACTAACCAGGACTAGGACTACAGGCAGCACCATCCTGAACATATGAGAGTCCACCTCTGAACATAGCTCTCGCAACATCCAGGCAAGAAGAAGATTTGGAGGAAAGAACTACTTGAGCTAAGAGACTCTGCCCTCTAAGAGAAGCATGTAGAATTACTCCCGGAGTTACACAGGAGCAAGTTATCTGCCCTTTCCTCCCACCTCTGATGCCTCCCATCCACTAACTGAAAGCTAAAGGACAGGCGAGGGAAGGTGGCCGGCCCACCACAGCCCCAGCCCAACTCCTGGTGCCCTGCTGCCTACTGGCAGCTCTGCTGCTCGGCTGGGGAAAGGCACACAGAGACTTGTTTTTCCTTAGTGGACCTCTGGGCTTGCACTGCTTTCCAGCCTCTGGTTCCTCCTCCCAGCTGCTCACTTCCCACCTACCTAGCCTTTCTGCCCATGGGGCAGGGACCCATAACCCATGGCCCAGGGAAGCAGCACCCCAGTCCAGGGCTGAGCTCCAGTCCCTGGGGCAGACAGCACACCTGGAGCGGATCTTCTTCAGGTCTGCCTTATTTACAGCAGAAAGGAGCTAGGGCTTGGCAACTTAAAGGTTTTGGCAGCTACACACTCTGGATTAGATTTAACCGTCAACTAGCTCCTGGCATGGGACTGATTAGACATAACAGCTCTCTACGTGTCAGTGACCCACGGATAACTGAGCCGCTGTAACGCTGAGGGCTGGGATGAATCACAGTAGCTCCAAGCCACCGCCACATGGGCTGTTGCCTGTACCGGTTATGGGACCCCCTTGCACAGGAAAAGCCTTCTTGTACCGAGACATGTGGAGAAAATGTGCGCAGGTAAGTAACACCGGAGAGCTCAAAGTAAAAAAAAAAAATCAATGTCTTGTTTTCCCAACATCAACAGCAAAATCAATCACGGTATAACAATCTCTGCTGCGTTGCACTCCCAACATGCATAAGGAAGCAGCGGCCTGCTTGTTTAACAACAGCGAGCAAAACTTTAACCCTAGTGCTGCACACTTCCTCCAAAAATCCCAGGGTACCTTTCAAGTTGCTCCCTCTATTTTAAGGCACAGAGAGCAGAGATAGAGCAACTTGTCTACAATTATATCACAGATCAGGAGAAGAAAGAGCGCTGGAATTTGCATGCTCAGACTCCTGCTGTAGATGCTGGATAACACTTCAGGCATAAAGGTCAAACCCTTCAGCTGTGGCTCTTAAGATACTGTCTGCAGGCCACGAGCAGCCAGGAGAAAGCTGAGAGACGGCATAATGCCATCCTGTTTCTGTCCGTATCCATACCCTCCCCTGCAGGTACCCTAGCACCAGGCAAGGGGGTTAAACAGCAAACTCCTGCAAGAAGGAGCAAACACATCGCCTCCACAGCGGGACTAGATGGCAAAGCTGGAAGACAGAAGCGCAGGAATCTTCAGGAAGTGAAGTAAAGCATATTTAGGAGGCGAAGGAAGTTGAGGATGAAAAACTGTGAAGGAAAGGGAGAGAGTAGAAAGCACAGAGCTGGGGAGACGAGGCTACATGCTGTGAGCAGGCTGAGTACTCTGAAAGCATACCGGAAATGAATGCATCAGATAATTGCTCAGAAAATAATAAATATTAGTAAGTACTATAATTACCACAAAGACTTTACATAGCTGTAAGTAGAAACAAGGCTAGAAGAAGGGTTTGCACACATGCCTGGTGGGAGCTTGCATTTCAAGCCAGCAAGAAGGAACCAACAAGGCCCAACACTGAATGTTAATTTTAGGCTGGCGAACAGCCACAGCCCTATGGCTAGATACTAGGTACTGGATAAGTTTAGTTAATAAGTGCCAGATCCCAGCACCATGGTTTTGTGGAGTAGCAAGTTTCTGGATGACTTCAGCTTTCTGTCACAGATCTGCCTTCTCCTGTGGCTCTTGCTCAAGGTTCAGCTCCACTTTCAGAAGGATCTGGAGAAACCAGGGCAGATTCTTATGCCTCTGGCAATCATGATGAATGGTGATAGCAAAACCTACCTGAGAAGTAAAAAATTTCATTTGTTCAAGCAGCCAAGTCTCCATACCAATGCTGCAATAAGATATCAGAGCTCTTCTCTGCCTGAGACACAAGCAGAAAAAGCTCTTCCTTCTGGGGTGGAGCTCAGCATCCTATCTCCACATCTCCATTTTTCCACAGTCTCAGAAATCTCCAGCTTCACATGGCAGTCTGGTACCTCGCAGAGTTCTCAAACACTTAACCTCATTTAGCTCTAGAGTCCGTAGAACAACACACCTACCTCACCCTGTGCTCCCGCTCCCTTTAACAAGATCATTGACTTTCCGAACAAAGACCAAATGCCATAAAGGTGACAGTACAACACGGGCAGAAAGACCAAGGCAGGAAAGTCGGATGTATCACCAGTTGCCCTGTAATAAGGGAGACTCTGGAAAGGAACATGCTTGCTGGGCAATGAAGCTATCAGTGCATTGCTGGTTTCACAGACAGAGTAAGGAACAGAGGGTTGAACAAGGCACAGACCAACTTGTCAGCCTCCCCAGGGAACTGCTTTGCAAGGAATAGAAAAGCAAAACTCAGAAGACCAAACCAAACAACAGTTATCTGAGTAATACTAGATGTAGCTAGTGATTGAGAAGCTGACACAGACATTTCTTCCGTGTGTGTGTTCTGGATCTGGATGTTTTCTGCTGTCTTGTTGGAGGCAGCTTTGTTACCAGAAAGAGCACAGGTATCTCCTTATTCCTACAACTGCAACTTCTTCCTGATGGACAAAGTCTTGGCAAGGACAGAAGAAGCAGGGAAAGCACTTTGATTTTTCAAGTCCAAATGGAATTGATAGTTTAATCACTAGATAAGGAAGGAGAAGTCAGCTAAGCACGGTGGTAAGTACATCTCTCTGGAAGGAGAGCACAAACACGGATCTTCGCTATCCACATCTCTTTCACATTCAAGAGCCTCACACTTCAAAGTATGGTGGTGGGAGACCAAGCATTAGGTAAGACCCAAACTCCAGAGTCAACCTCTATCTTTCCTCCTCCTTCTCCCCCCAGGCTCTTTCATTTGCCTTCTCTGTCAGCTTTTCCCTACTCCAAACCACATAACAACAGGCTATCTCTTCCTTGCATACAGACCTCTCACCCTCTCACGAAGCAAATGTACCTGGAAGCAGCAAGGAAACGCAAGCAACAGATAAGAATTGGAAAGCAGTCGCCCTGGAGGGTACAGGCAACAGCTTCAGCCAGGAACTGCAGCATAAATGCTACCCAAGGCTGGCCTGGTAGCAGCAACTACCTGGCCCTGTTCATGTAGCAGCTGATGTAAGACACGTAACTTACCTCACCTACTTGGCGGGGCTGAGGAATCGCTCGCGCACCCAGGACCCACAGGGCCAAAGCTCTGCCATGCACTCCACAAACCACCACGACCCAGCAGCTCTGCCAAGTGAACCTGCAAGCTCCCTTGCCTTCCCAGGACACCTCTTTCTTTGGGCTCCCATTAATGTCTACAGAACCCTGGAGATACAGAGATTCATTAAAGTCTGCCACCAGGCTCCCCAATACCTCTGCATATTTACTTTTTTTCTGCTGAGTTTGTTTTCAACACTCAAACCAGTTCCCCGTGGCAGCAGCTCCCTTCTTTATGCTAAGCAGGAACAAGCATGGAGCAGCTCCCTTTAGGAGCAGTGCTGGTATTAAGTGCTTGTGCAAGTACCATACACTCCTGTTTCTGGAAAAGCCTCTTCTCATTTAGCCGAGATGGTTTGTTTTTGTGCTCATGTTCAATTACTCTCAGATTATTGAAATGTGACTTCAGCAGCAGCTAGAAAGGCAAGATTTCCTCTTGTCTCATTGCCATTTTCTAATTAAATCTCCTAATGACAAAAAGCTTACTAACATACATCATTTGAAAACATGCTCTTAGTTCAGTGAAGAAGGCAGGGTAAGCAATAGATTAGAGCTGGAAATTACACGTAGACCCACAGATGTACTAGACCCACAGATGTACTAGACCCAGACTGAACTTCTTTGCAATGCAATTTAACTGAACCCTTCTTGTCCAGGAAGACATCAGTATTATTAGCCTCTTCAGAGCTGATAAGAAACAGAAGTTAAATGTCTCTGAACAGTTAACCAGAGAGCTATTCCTTAGGAGGCCTAGTAAGAATAGAAAAGAGCTGCCCATATAAGAATGGTGTCAAAACAAATTTAGCAGGTTTGTATTAAGGAGCATTTAGCAACTTAAAAGCCAGAGGCAAGTCACAATATTGCTGTTCTTCAGACATTAGCTCTAGGGCCTGAATGTCCTTGATACAATCAGACAAGTCAAATCACAAGCAGAAAAACCCTAGCAACAAGAACACCACTCAATTGTATTTGAAATGCTTTCCCCTGCCTTTCAGTCAGTTTTCCTGGTGCAAGAAGTTCCTGAGCAGGCTCTGCAGATTGCTAACTATCACACAGCAAGAAAAAGTCTTTCAGGTTATAGCTCTCTGATTCATCCAAGGGTGCTAAAGCCACTAATACACCTCTGGCTTCACATCAGACTCTATAGCCTTTAGTTCAACTACTGAACCTGCAATTGATTTTGTAGAACTAGAAAAAAAGGCCAAGAGAGACAGAAAAAAAAAGTTTTATTTTAAAATGTTTTAAGCCATTCCCTGCTGCTAAACATTCAATAAGTCTCCCAATACAGAAGCAATTCTCCCCTTCCCAAACTCTACATGATCCTCTATTTCTTTTTGCCCTCATTGTGGTGTGCACAGCTGCTTATTCTGCCTTTCACTTTTTATAATGGATCTGTTAAAAATGCTCCAAGTATGTATTCGATTTACAATAAAAAACGCTTTAATAAAAAAGTCTAACTTGATAGAAGGTCAACTGGAAGACAACAACACACATAAACCAAAACGTCCTGTGCAAACCTCAGGATGTCACACAGACTGGCCTCGCGCCTGCCTGCCAGCCAGGCGCCGACGATGCGGCACAGCACCAAGAGGCGCTCGGTCTCTGAACACACAAGGGCACCCCAAGATGACACTGAACCACAGGCAGCAAGGGACACACGGTCCATGTCATTTCCAGAGCCTCATCCTGGCACAGTCCCTGAAAGGAATGAGTCGCAGCACCGGTGCGATCAGTGCAGACCCCACACGGCCTGGGGAGGTGACCCAGACGCAGCAGGGGCACAGGGGGGCCAGGAGCACGATCAGCTGCAGGAAGGCAGTTGGCGGTAGCACACTCGAGGCAGATGGACAAGGCGCGATCTCGGTCAGCGCTGCCAACAACATGTCGCGGGGCAGGTGAGGCACCACCAGTGCCCCCGGCCAGGGGCTTTGCTAAACAACCACCCCTAATGCCGTGTGTGCAAACACCCACTCCGCTCTTTCCGACGTCTGTTCCCCTCCAACCAAAGGGCACTCAGCTCTGATGCACCCACACTGGTGCTGCAGCCGCTGCCCTCTTTCAATCCCCACCTGCTCCTGGCCCGGCGGCAGCGACAAAACATGCGGGAGCAAGAGCAGAGTGCGCGAGCAGTGGCCAGACCACGCACGGGTACTGCCCAGCCTGCTCGCTTCCCACTGGGCAGCCCTCACTTCTCCAGGAGCCACCTCAGGATCATTATTTCAGCCCAATATGCCATTTACAGGCGATCTGCAGGCACAAGACCTTACGCTGCCTCTGCTCCTCCGTAGGAATCACCAATAAATCACCAATTACTATGCATGAATAGAGAGAGGGAGAGGGTAATGAGTCTATGTACATACATACATATGCAATGTTTGAACACAAAGAGCTGTAAATTGCATTCACAGGTGGTATTCTGGGTACTGCGGGAGACTCGGAAACAGAACTATTCATAAACCAGTCACCAACATGAATGAATTCAGCATTCCCCAGAAGCCTATTGTGCTTCCTATATATTACACAATAAATATGAGTAGTATCAGACTATGCATCCCTCAAAATAAATAAATAAAAAATAAGGTAAATCTTGCACCTACACATAGGATTAGCACTAGCTGGCACAAGTATTAATGGTCTCATCACTGCATGAGAATTATTTACAGCACTTGTTCTATTTTCCCATTTTGTACTTGCTGTGATGAAGTGCCACTTGTTTAAAGAATCCTGTAACAAACACTGCAGCAAGAGGGGAAAAAACAGCAGAGATCTACAAATGTTACACCCACATGCCAGATGTGGGTTTTCAACCCTGGTTTTGCAGTTACTCGGATTCTGATAGCTGGTTAAGGCTTGATATCCTACACTAAATCATTCACCAATTCTTTCCATAACCACGATTCCTCCTCTAGTGATTCTAATGAGTTTGCACAAGGATAAGGAAAAAACAAGTTGTACTTCTTTCTCAGTACAGTTACCCCACAGCATCTTAGCCTTATATCACAACATTAACATTAGTTGTTTGAAAAGCTACAGTCTTTTTTATTATTATTATCCAGTCACATACTTATATTCTGAAATAAAGCTTTTAACCCCAGCCTTTCCCCAAAAAAAGTCAAATGATGCTCCGATTTGAAAAACAGTGACTTAAAGCACTTCTCAGCAACCCTGGGCTTGGAGGCAGTGCCAGATGAGGTTATATTAAAGTCCGCTGCACAGCAAATACACATCACCTGTTCAAGGAAGACCAGGTGAAAAACACCAAAAGAAAACTAATTTCAAGCACACACAGAGAGTATATTGCCTAGTATTAAAAAAATAAAAAGGGCTTTAAATATAAATTAAAGGGGGTATGTGGCACTGTGTTTTCACAAAGCAAGTGTGTACCGGGGATTTGGGGGCCGCTGAAAAGCGGTCAGTTCTCTGGGTGATGAAGACCCCTCGCACCAAGCCCGCCGTGGCGGACAAAAGACAGTTGCACCCAGCCCTCGGTCGAAGGCAGGGAGCTGCCTCCCATGAGCACAGAGTGACGCTGCCGCCGGCCCCCCGAGGACGCGGGGCTGCGCAGGCCGGCAGCACGCGGTGCCCCGCAGCAGCGGGGCGCGATGCCGCCTCCGCGCCGCCTCGCACGGGCACCTCCATCCAGCAGGGCGATGCCCTCTGCTGCTGCGGCGCCGCATCGGCCGGGGCCGGCCCGCGGCGGGCACGCACCCGCGTGCTCCATATTAGGAAGACTCGATCCAGGCGGGTGTTGCTGTTCTTTGACCGGAGGGATTCTTTGCTCTAAGGCGAGCCAGCCAGCACGGCCACCTCAGTTCTACCCGCTTCTTGCAGGCTAGCACAGGCTGCCTGTAACCACAGAGAAAAGCCATCCTGGATAAACTTAGCTTTCAGAGGCTTTCCAATGAACCGGGTGGAGAAAATCACTGGTTACAGGAAGTTTGAACACTCTCCAAAGCCATTTCAAAGGGTCATCTCTCGTTTTCTTCCCTAAAGACAGGCAGGCAGTACGAAAAGCCTCACATGCGTGCATTCACACACACGCAAATTAGAGACGTGGAAGCGCGACTGCAATTCAAGCAAAGACACAGTTTCCAGATTGGCAGAGCAGGCATGTGACAACTCTTAAGACAATAAGATTGTCAGCTCCGCTCCTTTTCCTTCTGGAGCACGAATGCTGGCAGAAAAATCTGACTAATAAAAAGGTAAATCAAAGCAATCCCTAAGGCTTCCCTGGATATACGCTGGTAAAAAGGAGCGTGAAGGTACTGTATTTTCCACTAACGCTCCTATTGACTCATTAGCACTAAGCCAGGCACACGGGCTGCTGCGAAGACAGACAGAAACGTGTTTTAATTGCCTTGCATTCCGCTCTTCCCAAGCGCCTGGGAAGGGAGCCGGCACTGCCACGGCACCCCTCGCTGCACGGCGGGATCCCGCGGCGCTCTCCGGGGCTCTGCACGGCCACGCGCCGAGCGGGCACCAGCGGCGGGACGACACCAGATGCGCGGCGGCGGCAGCGCCGGCGGGCGAGGGGGGATCCCCGGCACCCGCAGCTCTGGGGCACCGCAGCAGTCTGGGGGCGACGCCGCGGAGCGAGCAGAGTGCCCCGGCGCGGGCAGCGGCGCTGCCTCTCCCTCCGCCTTCCCTCGCAGCTCAGGAGCCCCCGCGGGCACCTTCCTCGCGCAGAGCCGACCCGGGGCGAGAAGCAGCGACTGCCGCGCGGCAGCCCCCAGCCCCGCGCGCGGAGCCGCCCGCGAGCACGCGGCTGCAGCGGCCCCCGCTTGTCTTTGCATGTAAGGAGAACACAGGCACACTCGGGGTCTCTCTCGCGCCCGCGGGCCCCGCGGCGGCGGCACTTACCCAGGAGGAGCAGGGAGGCGAGCTCCGGCCGCAGGGCCCGCATGGCTGCCGGCCGCGGGGGCGCGGGGCGGCGGCGGCGGCGCCTCCTCAGCGCCCGCGCTCGGGCCGCG
>JAUBNY010000199.1:129011-167831 GCA_032275445.1 Crypturellus soui
CACTGCCGCCCTCACCTGCCCGCGCGGCCGCCCGGTGCCGCCGCGGGGAGCGCGGCGCTTCCTCGGCGCGGGGAAACCCCGCCCCGGCCCGCCCCCCGCCGCCGCGGTGGGGCTGGGAATGGGGCCGGAGCCGAGCGGCTCCCCAGAGCGCCCGGGGCTGCTGCTTTGTTTGCGAGGGGGGGAAGCCCTCGCTGCCCCCCGCTCCTGGGCTCCTGGGAAGCGTCGGGAAAGCGGTGCCTTTTGTTCCGCCGCGGAGCAGAGAGCGGCGGCGCCTTCGCAAGTTTCGGCCGAGTTGTGACCGCGCCGGCGCCGCCGCCGCGCAGGGGGCAGCCGGCACCTCGAGCGCGTCCGAGGGGCCGTGCCCGGGAAGCACGAAACCGCACGAATGCGGCCACCCTGGGGCTGGGGCTTGCGCTGCTTGTGAATAAAAGATGAATGAGAGAGCCTTTCTCCAGGGTGCATACATTCAGATGCCCTTGCAAACGAATCCTCCCGTGGCTTGTTTGTTCGTGAAGTAAGAAACGAGAGCACGAGCAGCAGAGAAAGAGGAGCAAAGCATCCTCCTAGAGCTCAGATGCCACCAGGGCCCTTCACGGGACACCCTGCTGCTGGCATGCACAGCAGGGCATGTGTCGCAGAGGAGGAATCCAATCGGTCTGAGCCGCACAGAGAGGCAGAAACCAGTGCAACACCAAGCCACCTCTTAAACCGCGTCAAGCCACTGCGAGCCGCACGCAGCAGAGGCCAGGCAGGCGCTGTGCGTGTCACCGTACGGACTAGTTTCCCAGCCTGGCTGCCGTGGCAGATGCACTGGGAGCAGACACACTGGCAGCTGGCACCTAGGGACCCAGCAAACTCCACCACGGCTGCACATCATTAGACCATGGAAACATTTTCAGAGTGGGGGGTCTGACTTGCAGCTTTGTCACACACTCAAAACAGAGGAGCCGGAGAACAGAATAATCTGAGAAGCGCGGAAGAGAAAGGGTTAGTATTATATTCACGCTGAAAATGAAGCTCACGCTTCGGCCCTTAAGCTTCAATTACATCAAGACTGTCTTCAAGACTTGGAAGAAGAACAGAGGTGATGATAAGGGTTGATAGAAAATACTTTTTTCTCTCAGATGATTTTAGGGCTGAAGCGTCATTCAGGGTAATACCACTGAGCCTACTTAGTATTTCTCGCATGCAGTCTCCTGCTATATGTCCTCGTAGACGTGCCAACGAGAATTTAGAGCAAGCACTGTGGGGCTATTTTGAAGTAAACTTTGAGCATCTTTAAATGGATAAAGATCTTTCATCCAAATGCTTCAAAAGATTTATAACTAGAGAAATAAATAATAGCAAGGAAAAAAATGTAAATTAAGAAATACAAGACAGGGGACAGGAAAAAAAAGCATTTTTCAGGATAAATTTACAAAAACAAAAAAAAAATAAGTTTGAGGATAAAAAAAAGCCTTTTCTAGAGGGCATGGGATATAGACTGGCAATCCACTACATCCCTGCATGTACACACTATTTCCACCCCAAACAGAGGAGCCAAGATGGAGCAAAGCAGGGAAGAAAACACAAGCAGAAGTGATTCAGGCAAGCTCACCGAGCAGGTCAGGGACAAGGCAGGAGCCAAAGCCTTGTTTCTTGGCTCCGAATGCTTTTCTTGAGCAAGTGAAGCCTGTTGCAATATAATTCAAGATGAATCTGGTGCATTCTTACTATTTACGGGCACTGTGTGACTTCACAACATATGAGCCTAACAGGAGCATAAAAATGCACTGCAAAATGTTATCAGCGATTCACTAAGCATTCACATCCTCTTCTCAGAGCTCTTGCAGGGTATTGCATTAATGCATAGTAACAATAAAAATATAAAAAGACCATGGAAATGACATTATAGCATTATAAGATTAATCCAATTCCAGTCAAATTAGATTATAATAAGCACTGTGTGAGCTAAAGACTTAATGAGAACCTGTGTTTCAAAAGCTTCATCACCTTTGCACTTGCTCGCCTCCCTGACCCCCGTAAAAAATAGCTTAGCAATTGTACAAACGCTCTTCATCAGGGAGCTTTGCAAACATTAGTCTTTTGAGGAAAATCTTGTCCTCACTGTGATACCAGCAGGGAAACTGAGGCTCAGATGGGCCACTTTCTTGACCCCAGCGAGGCAGCCAGCATGAGCACTGGCTCAAGCGTTTCCAGCTCTCGCAGCGTGTTCTGGCTCCCTGGGGACACGCGTCCGCTCGTGCGGTTTGTTAGTGTGACTTAGCGAGCTCAAACAACGCAGGCACTTGAAAGACAAGAGTGTCTCAAGTCCAAGGTCGCGGGAAGAGGCTTTCCAGGGAGGCGGATCCGGGTGCTGAACACAGGCAGGTCATTCACGAGCGCCGTCGCCAGAAGCAGCCGGATCATTGCGGCCGGGCCGCGTGGCTGCTGCTTGGCAGCCGGATCGCTGTCCTAGCCGGCGGCAGCGGGCATGACTGAGACGAGGCTGATGATATATCCACAAGGCCGCTGCCCACCCCATGGTCTTTCTCACAATGCTGTTGGCACTGACAAGTTGCTCGGGCTCGCTTTCCCTCTGCCCATGAAGGATAACACTGGCCGTCACGCTGACCAGCTTGGTTCATCTGTCTGCCCTGCCTTTTCTCAGGAAGAGTGTAAGAAGCTCCGGCAGGAGGCGAGAGCAGGCGGGTGCTGTGTGCACCAGGCTATTAGGGTAGGTGTCTCCCAAAGCTTGGGACTGTCAAATGCTGTTGTCGTGTGGCAGCCACAACTGGGAATAGCATCCGTGGCCTTAGGGAAGCAACATGATGTGATCACTCAGCCTTGCAATACTCAGCTTGTCCTGTGCTGGACTGTTGTCTAGCCCTCAAATAGAGTTTGGCAAAAAAGAACTGTGGAATCAGAGAGGCTTCCTTTATTCAGCACAAAATGCCACACACCCTCCAGCACCAGGCCCTGCAAACACCTAGCCCTTACCCTTCATGAGCAAGGACAGGAGCAATGACGGCCTAAGAGAGATCTGCAAACTTTATATTTTGCTGCAGGCAGTAGGTAACCTGCATGGCTAATGGCATCAGAGCAGTTTTGAGGCTGCCCCTTCCACTCTGCATTTCCTTGACTCTGTTACAGGACAGAGAGAGCAGAGTTTTAATGCACGTTATGTCTCAGGCCCTTCGACCTCTTCAGCTGGAAGAGCAGCAAGAAGAGCACTCGGCCCAGCCAAGCAAGCCAGGCCCTTGCCTTGCTGTCGGTGAGACAGGAGGCTCCCCACTCCTACACAAGGCAGGAGGAGCCACCGCCTCCTTTTGCAGGAGGAAAACAGATGCAAAAGGAAGGAAGGAGATTTAACTACATTTGCAGGAGTGACTCCCTCTTACAGAGCAGCAGCGCTGATCAGAGATGAAGAACAGCTTAAAAAATGTATCACTTGGAGTGCGGGGGTGTGCACATCCACGTCCCTCTCACCTCAGCACCACGAGGTGCCACCGAGAGTTTTGGAATGAGCAATGAGAAATCAAAACACGCAGAAACAAGGGCCCCTTGCAGAGTTTTCCTGTGTGGTTTGCCCCAGACCATGCCACGAAATCTATAAAACTGAGGGTCTGATGGCTGACTCCACATCCTCAGCTCCTGCACTCCAACTGCTGGAGGGAGATCACCACCTCCACACTACATTGCTGACATGGGAAAAGGGGACACAGCTAGATTTCAGGGCAGGGAAATTGGCCAGAGACACTCGGGTTGACTGAAACATTGCGCAAAACATTTTCCCCAGACCTTATTTACACTGTGAAGTTTTGAACATCAGTTTCACCCAGAGGAAAAAGAAGGTATTTATATTTAATGGCCAACATTTAGGCTACTTTAAAATGAGCTGAGACATTGCAGTTTGAAACACAGATAAAATCCTAACTACCCTGGCAGAGGAGCAGCGCTGAAGCTGGCATCTGCAGCTCATCTAAGTATTTGGACTTTGCTCAGCCTGCATTGCACCCGCAGATCTGTATGCCAGTCTGTGGCAAATTCAGGCACCAAGACAACTCTCAGGCAGCACCACTGATGCCAAGGAATTCCCATTCGTGCCATGGGTGGAGGGGTAGGAGAAAGAGGAGGAGGGAGCACCAAAAAAAGTCCTATGTTAAGACAGATCAACGTGTTTCCAGATTTTCAAGACATCTGTCAGCAGGCACCACAGTGTACAGCAGCTAATCCCTCTGCAGATTTTCTTTTAACTGTTGCTTGACAGAAGAGTATGCCAGTTTCATTATAAACTTGCCTGTGTCTGATGTCACACTGCGCCTGGGGTTATGATCTGTCTTCAAGGAAAATCATTGTGCTACCAGCTTGGAAGTGACATTAGGGAGAGGTTACACTGGGAAACGTGCAGCAGCTTCGAGCTGTAAAGTAGGTGCAGAGCGAGAGGTGTTTTCCAAAGATGCACAAGTCCAGAGGTGAGACTTTTGAGCCCTAGCTATCAAAAATCAGGCTCACATCACAGTTCCAACTTTGTGATGTTTTGCTGGTTGATTCAAACTTCCCCCACTTTAAGTATGTGCCATAATGAGGTGCGGCGTGTTGAACTCAGCCCTTGCAATTACTGATGGAGCAGCAGTTCACATTTTTTCCCCTTCTCCAATGGGTAGAGAAGCAACATAGAAAATTAGCAAAAGGATGTTTCCCCTCAAAACTTTTTTTTCCTCCAGTGTCAACCAGCAAAAATTGATGCTTCAATGGTTAAAAAAACACCTCTGAAAAATGCATTTTTAACCTCCCATCCCACAAGACTTTCAGCTCCTGGTCGTGCTTTACATTTCTATACAGAAATGTATAGAAGAGAAATAAATGTGTGAGAGTCTTTGGGTGTGTCTGGATTCTTTCTAAACAGTCCTGGGCAACTGCACAAAAAAAGCAGTCTCTTTACTGGTCCAATTTACTTTGAATCATGTCTTTCATCCAGCAGGCCACGATAAGCACACTGATTGTTACTGCAGAAGAAATGTATAATCATTAGGCTCCAGAGTCCACACCTTCATTTCTGTGATTGACGCCAATCCATACCTTTCTCAATACTATTTGGGCTTGACAGCAGATTTCAGGAGATAGCAGCAACTTCTGTTTGCATTTTGCTGCATGTTCTGATCATCTCCATGCAATAACACAGTGATTTGGGACTCATGTAGGAGCAGGAAGCCCAGGACTCTGTGCCCTTGCTCCCAAGATGGCTTTGCATTTTACATTTAAGAGTCATTATGTAAAATATAAAATATTCATGAGAACGGGGTGAAAGCCCAGGACTTTCACCTTCTAGCTAGCCCCCGAATGCTAAATTATGAGACTTGCTTCTCCTTTTCATCCCCTCCCCCAACTTTTTTCTCTTGAGAGAAAAAAAAAATAATAATAGTTTAGGCTCTGGATCCTGCCAAGTTCTGCTTGGGCACCTTTGGAGCTTGCTTATCAGATTCAGCCCTGTAAATGTCACTCGCTTTATTTTTTTAATCCTAATACGGCTCAGAAAGATGTTAGGCACTTACCTATTCAGACTGGATCTGTTCTGAGCACATACACAGGTCAGAATGACAGGCATCCTGGGAAACTCCAGATTTACAGGAAACAAAAGGGATTGTGGCTACAGGAAAGTGGGGGCAGGAGGTACGCAGATGCACAGTGCTCAGTCCTGGGTTCAAGCACCCAGAGCTTGCCCAAGTCTTACTTTAGCTTAGGTTTCAGCCCCGCTCCCAATCCCAAAGCTTTGCAGCTCAAGCTCTCTCCCTCAGCATTTCACTGGTCACCAAGGTGCATAAGGCCGTGGGCAGCAGGCCCCAAACAGTGCAGGCTTTCCCCTTCCTCCCCCAAACTGGGCAGCAAGCCTGCTACAGAGGCAGGCAGCAAATGGCTTTTCTACTCCACTGCAAATGACTCATTGCCTGCGACACTGCAGCTCTGAGAGGGTCCCCAGGGAGGCAACAGGTCTGTGCATTAGTGCTGCAGACAGGTATTTTAAATTAGGGCACTGTCAGGGCCAGGGCTGCTACTTCCCTCGGGATGAACTGTGGGTAGGTGCTTGCCCAAGCATCCCTGTACTGCCCTTGCAACAAAAAAGCAGGTGGGTAAGGAAGCAAACCTACACACCAGGATGAAATGGGGACACAGATCTTCATCCCCTCTTTACTCGTGTCCCTGTTAAATGCTATGCAAAGGAGGAGAAAGAAGAGGCAACAGGTTGTCAGGATGCTTATTGCCAGAGCAGATTTGCTGTCCTCAGCAACTTGTCCCCTTAAAGCTGTGCCAAAAGTTTGCCCTGATACAGATGGTTACCAAATCCGGAAGACTTAATCTTACACCCACTTGGCCCTGATGGAAAAGAAGGCACAGGGACAGAGCAGTGGAGAACCAAGGACATGGGTTCTCTGCAGGCAGGCTCCCTTGCAGCCACACAAACGGCTTTTACTCGCTGCTAGCCAAATCTCCCCAACCAGCTAGCATGGACAGTGTATGTCCACCCCTCCGAGACCATCCCAACCAGCCTGCCCAATGTTAAATAAGATTGAGACCAGGGCTGCGGGAACTGCATCTGCAAACTGAAAATCTGAAACGTTGCTGCAGTAAAACACGTGCCAGATTCCCTTTCTAACTGCCCTTGACAGATAAGCTGTAACAGAGCCTTATTCCTGGAGGGGAGAGTAGGGAGAGGGGAGATGGGGATCATCACATGCCCTAAAATGGCTTTGGACTCTGCAGCCTGGAATTTGCTAACGGCTTTTCGAGAACCGCTATTCGTTCTGCTTTGTTTTCTTCTGAGTGCTGTTTGAATTCCTCTGGAAACAGCCATTTCCAGCCAGAGCTTGCGCAGCAATGGGGCAGCTGGGGCTGAAGAAGGGGCGTCTCCTGCTGCGGGTCCACATGCATCAGCCCTCACCCACAGGGACATGCTCCATGGAAAGCACGAATCCTGCCAGCTGGCTCCAGCAGTGGGGAAGAGCCCAAAACAGCCCTCACGCTTTTACCTCAGCTTTCCTGCTGACTTGTTTTAGAATTACCTCTTAATACCTTTAGATTTACCCCTCTTTCCTTCAATTTCCACCCTAATAGCAAAAATAACACTCTCTGCAGTGTTTTGTGAATTCCTCGGAAAATGCCACTGCCAGAAGAGGAAGAGTTGTCACTAATAGCACTAGACCAGGTTGTAGGAAAAGCAGAGACAGACCTCAACTCTAAGGTCCTGATAAAGCCCCCAAAGCCTACAGTTGATATCATCATCATACTTCTGAGACATAAATCTGTCAGAAAAAAAAACAGCCAAAGCACTTTGGGAAAGATACAGTAGAATGGGACTTTTGCAAGCATGGAGCGACCAACAAGGAGCAGGGCAGGAGGAATTTTGCAACCTGGTTCTAAACTAGCTCTACTTTTACCTGAGCAGTCAAAGCCAACTGCATTGTAACATAAGCATGGTATCATCACATTATTTCACAATTCATGCACATGGGATGGGCCATTACATTCATAATAGGAAGCTTCCTTCTATTAGCAGAACATGAATCACCCCATTTTGGGGGAATGGGATGATTTTGCAAGTTGTCATAGACCCTAGGAGCAATAGGCATTGATTAGAGCCCCTGCACGGGTGGGGCAGAGAAGGGAGAGGGAAATGCCCTGATTCACATTTATCACTTGGTAAGCAAAGCCGTAGTAGATAGATCTGGATACAGGAGCATAAAGAAGTGATGAAGCAATGTTAGTCATCATGATTAAGCAACCAACATGTCTACATTTGTAGTTATTCATTTTATTTACTTGTGGCCATATGTGAGAGGGTAACTGTCATACAGGAGAAAAGGGATGAAGATATTCACAGAGAACTGTGAATGCCCACAGAAATTTCCTTCCAAGCAAGGATGGGCATGCAGGTCCAAAAACACTTCCAACAGTCCAAAGATACTTGTCTGAAGGGCATGAAGGGAAAGCCAGCACACACCTCCATGCTGAGCAAAGCAGGTCAGGAAAGGTAGCCCAGAAACAACCTAAGAGCTCTGAGAACTTGGAAGGTCATAGTATGAGAAATGTGTGTGCTTCGCTCAAAAAAGTGAAACAGAGGGTGGGATGAGCCAGCCCAGCACCATGCACCATTCTGAAGGAAATCTGCAGCAAGTGATCACCAGCCAAGGCCAGAGGAAAAGGTGGTGGCTGTTTTGAGGCAGTGAAAAGCAGCTGTGTGAACAAGTGGGCAGATTGTGTCCCAGCCACATGCCACAGGACAAGGAGGTCAGGACACGAAGACAACAGGGCTTGTTTTACTCTTGTATTTTGGCAGCCATCCATAAGGAAACACCAAAGAAACAAAATAGTGTTTTATTTTGGACTAAAGAAGATGGATGTGAAGATGAAAGACAGATCTATTTGTGGTCAGCATAAAGATGGATGGTCTTTTGTTAGCAGATAAGGCAGACAAGCTGAGACAGGTTCTATTCTAACCTACGGAAGAGGCAAAAGAGTTGTTGAGCAAGGAAGGTAGCAAACTGAAGAAGCAGATTTTTTTTCATCTCCATGACAGCATTTCCACCCGAGGCTCTTTAGGGCCCAGAATAAAGTGCTTGTTTTGAGGAAGAGGATGAATTAAAAGAACAGCATCCACCTCTCATTATTGTATATGGTCCCACCTCACAGGTCAGCCAGCAGCAGCCCCTCAACAGGGACACCCTGGTCTTTTGACCAAGAAGTACACTTCGTGTTCAGCATGCAGCAGTCCCACATCTATTTAGTGACATTACCAGCCCTCTTAAAGTGAGGCACATGCCAAAGGTTTTGCAGGATCAGGCTTGGAAGAGGATGTAGTGGGATAAGTCTTGAGAAGGACTCATCACACTGAGCTATCCCATTTGCAGCACAGGCATAGCAGTCTTGCCAGACAGAAAGCAGCATAAATTGGTATAGCCTCCCAGAAGGGAAATTACAGTCCAAATATGTTTTCTGTATAGGAAATCCAAAAAGAAGAAGAAGAAGAAAAAAAGAAGCCCTTATGTATATTTATAAGATGAAGCTTTCCTACACGAATAAACCTCTTAACACATTTTTCTGGGCACTGAGGTTATATATTTAATAGGTTTTTCTGGTATCGCTTAAAAGTAGATCACCACCATGGAATGACGCCTGCTGCACTCTTTTTCTGGCATCCTCACTAGCTCCCTTCACCCGTGCCCTCAGAAACTAGAACACCACGTGTTATTCTCACCAGACTGCGAGAGAGGATTTTTATCCTTTACTTAGAAACTTCTTCTATAGAGCCCCCTCACCTCCTATTCTCACCTCCCTTTTTTTTTCTTCTTCTTTTTTTTTTTTGTCCTCATGCTTTCTACTTTCCAACATAACAAAGAAAGATACTATCCAGAAAAGCAGGGAAAGCCTGTGCCCCAATGAAACCCTCCTCCTAACAATTCCTGAGTCCCCGGGAGCTGCACATTCACAGCTCTGCCCTTTAGGTGGAGCATGGATGGCACAGACGCACAGGGGCCACCAGCAAGCAGCAGCATAGGTGGCAACTAGGTCCCTTAGGCCTCTTATTATTATGCATTTTATTATTACTTTCTAAGTGTCTTTTTATTGCAACTCTCCAAAAGTTCATAGAGCAATGGAAAAGTAGGTGTCGGCCCTATCAGCCTTCTCAGGCTTTGCACTCCCTTTCCTTATTCACCTACTTCGGCAGGGAACAGCTCTTGAGGCCTGTAGAGCTTTGCTTCCCTGCCCTGGTGAATGCTACGTCTTGAGGATCCTTTCGAACAAGGCCTTGCAAATTACTGACAAACATATTAAAGTATCACAGGTCCCTTAGTGACACAGCCTGCATGGATGAGCTCAGCCTCGCGGGGCTGCCCCGCACCCAAGCCCATGACGACTTTGGTTTCTTCCTTCCTAGCTCCAGCAGTTCTGAACTGCAACCTGCAGAGTCGAGCCCTTTTGCTCTGGCACAAAGTGTTAATGGAAGAGCCATAGCTCTATGCAACCAAAGAACAGATGCATCCATCGTGTTTAGGGATAACTCTAGGGGCAGGGCTTTGTAACCGGCACGCTGCTGATCACCCCTTTCCAGACTTGTTATTTTGACTCTTGTCTGACCTCTTTCCCCTTTTTGCTCTGTTGTAGGCTGAAGTTTCATTTTGCTGCTTTATTGTCTCCCACCTTATTAAATACAATAACTTAAAACCGCTGTCTCTACAGCCATCTCTCAGGAGGGAAGAGCTGAGTTACTGTAGTGTCACTCCCATGTTCCTGACCTAGGAGAAGAAAAATTGTGGGATTGCTCTCTTTTTCCTCGGCAGGGAATAAATACCTTACACTGATTCTTAAGCTGAAGCTCACTGTAGACGCCTCTCTGTTTCCACCATCCACATCCCACTCTTTAGGACAAAATAACTGCCTCTTCATCTTAAGAGATTTATCTACTCACTTTCGTGCATGGACAGAAAAAAAAACATTTCTTCCCCCGCAACAATGCAGCTAGTTCTGGGGTAGTGCATGACAGATATTTCACAGCACAGAAGGAGTGGCGTGGAAAATGCAGTTGGTGTTGCCTGCAGAGATGGAACAGCAGATTGGTATGGCAAAAACTGCAATTTAGCTGGAATCTTGAGAAATCCCTCACGGTTTTCATAATTTAGCCCAAAGAAAGAAGCTGCCTGTAAAGCTACAGCAGCCAAAGCACAAACTGACTCAAAGGGAAGAGCTCTATTTAGTGAAGCATAACACTTCCAGAGCACCCACATATTTCTTGAAAGTCGTTTCATCTACCAAATGAGTAAGCTGATTTCTGCTTACTTGTGAAATTGGGAAAGCTCAGAGGCAGGAGTTTGTAGTTTGCAGGTGAAATGGAGGTGTGGGTTGCTGCTCCTTCTCATGTCCCAGAGGTAGCTCACAAGGCTGCCGTTCTCATCACACATGATGAGAGGGTGTGATGCCCTTGTCAGAGTCTACCACAAGCACTTTTTCTTCTGGTATTATTTCTAACAGGTAGGCATTAGCCAGCACTGCCCCTTCCTTCAGTCATCTCCCTACCCAAACCTGATCCAGAAAATGCAGGCTTCAGCAGAAGCATATCCCTGCCAAAACTGGAGCGGGGGATAGTGTCTGATTGAGAGCATAGTAAGGTGAAAGCTCCTGTATTTAAATTCTAGGTATCATAATGATTATATAATCTAATCACTCAATATAATTATGTGCTCAAGACATTACAGATAATTTGGTGTTCCGAGTTTCTGAGAAGGCAAAAGTAAACTCTGTCTTCAGTGGTAGAAGGTCAGGATATGGAAGAGGTAGGTTAGTTAACCTCTTATATCCATGTCGTTCCTGTATAAAACAGCAGATACAATAGACATTTGGGAATCATGTACATTCTCGGGGGAAATCCAGCTAAATCATCTTGGGCCCTCAATCATCTTTGCCTGTCAGCTTCATTTCTCTGATCCTTTGATGGGAAATATATCATAGTTATGCAACCAAATATATTTCTCATGACATTTGAATCAGAAGAGGGGAAATGTTTTTAGGGCTTGCTCAGCACTGTGACTCCCAGCTCCCCATACTGTCTAGAGGAGCACTCGATGTCCTCGCTCTTCCTGATAAATCTCTATGGTACTGACTTTGGTCAGTGGCTGCAGGAACAGAGCAGTGAATCTCTCTGCTGGAGCTGATTTCCAGCATAGCTTACCTCTCTGCCCAGCAGCTTCATGCAGCACAACGTTGAACACCCTCTGCCTGTGATAGCACAGGAATGGCCTGGCAGAGCCACACTGCAGCAGCAGCTCAGAGTTACTATCTCATAAGTCAGGCTCATAATCTTGGCTGGCACATTTTATAGCACAGGGGATGGATGGGTAACAGGGTTCCCAGGAGTCAAAGCAGAACATTTGGGACCCCTGCATGGATCTTATCTGAAGACTCAAAAGGCAGACACTTCTCCCATCACCAGAAATGAGCTGTAAGGAAGATGCAGGATATGACTTCCAGTTATTCCCAAGCCATAGGTGCCCTCTCTCCAGCACTGGACACTCTTACTCATTTGCCTGGAAATGTTTCACAGTATTCCGAGAGAGTTCTGACTGAGCAAAAGAGGCTGGATCTGAACGAAAGGGCAACTGATACATTATGCAGCATCTAGTGCTAACAAGGGAATTAGATTTTGATCTCCTTGCTGAAGTCTGCTGCTCTTTCTGCTTTGGTACCTGGTGGTCAGTTCCTTGCCAACATCTGTATAGCATCAAACATTTGGATCCATATGGAGAATATATAATTAAAGCTTGCTGCATACAACTGTGAAAACTTTATCATATCCTCCCTAAATTGCACTGCATCCCCCAGATGAAGGCTGGGAGCCAAAATGGAAAGAGTCTGGCATAAATATTTAACTAACTAGATATATGTGTTCCTTAACTATTAGCTAATTATTTTGTGCCAGCCATAAGCAGCATCTGGATCTTTAGCACAGGGTGAATAAGAATGATGCAGCTCGGACACGTAAGTGGGTAAATGAAACGTGACTGCACACTAATTAATATTAATGAACAGATCAAGAACCAACATCTCTTTGAAAATATGAGCTCAACAGGAGTCTGAGTATGATTCATTATGATTAGCGCAATCATTACTCTCCACAAAAAGTTAAGCCGCTGTTTCAGGCAACTTCTCTTTGGAAAGCATTTATTTGGCTTCCAGAAGAAGATAGGGTGAACAAGTGAGGTGATTGAACACAATCTGCAGGCCTGGAACAGCGGTTATAATAAGAATTGCATTTGTGTTTGTGCACTGAGTTTCCCTGGTTTGTGCTGTTTGTCCAAGGCAATAGCCCTGGTTTGCTGCTGAAACTCTACCATATTCATTCTCCTCCCTCCAAGCTCAGTCCCTTCTTTAGATACCACCACTTTGCTGCTACTTCACACTGAACTGGTTCCTTGGCCTGGTACCTAAACTGAGGCAAGGAGAAAGCGAGCCCTCTCTTTCACACAGCATCTCTCTGGGACATGCTCACCAGGTCACGAAGGGGAGGGGAAAGCAAAGACCGTTACTGGGACAGTTTTCTTCCTTACCTAATTTTAATCCATGTGGTAGTAAATGTAAAACATTTCTGTTCTCTTTCAGGTCTGCTCAAGTTGCTCTCCATTCCTGGAAGATGCTAAAACGTTAACAGAAATGTTCAGCTGCAGATCTTGCACAATCATTTGTTGGCCGGTTGCTTTGCTTGTCTGTAGGTCATTTGGTTCTAGCATTGAGCTCTCATGCTAATAGATTTGTAGTTTTAACAGGGCTTCAAAGGAAATGTCAGCCAAGGGAAAGGTCTCCAATTCTGTTTCTGCCTTTGAAGTAGCTCCTGAGCTTGCATTATTATGTACATTTAGGAAGTAATGGGATTTTTGGTCTTTTTGATATGTTCTACCTAAAAGTTATCATTCATGCCATTTTTCACCAACAGTTTCTCTGCTGTGTTCTATGTTTCTCACTCAATTTTCTACTAAGATTTAGTCCACCAGTTAATTTCCCTCTGGTCCTAAACAAACATCAGCAAAAATCAACTTGTGGCTAAAAGCCTGATGTTGCTTTCCACTATCAATTTCGTGAATCAGGCAAGTCCCAAAGAACTGCCAGGAGCAATCATATATCCTCAAAGAGGGAAAAAGTCTACTGTCTCAGAACCATCATTACAGTTCCCACTAGTGCAGCTTTAACATTTATTAGATGCCACGACTGTGTTGTCTTCATCACTCTCCCAAACACTTGCAAAATCAGTAGTGTTACTGAAGAGTAACAGAGAGAAAGCAATCGTGCTCAACTTTTGTTATGGCTTTATAATGGGAATCGGAAACGGGATCTAGGAATCCTTCCCTAAGGTAGTCCATAATGTCTTGTGACTTTATGTAAAACCTTTATCTCTCCTCCCATCTTACTCAAGCCTACATGGAAACCTGGGTTAATAGAAGTGTAGAGACTCTCTCAAAGCAGCAGAGACATGTTCAGTGCTGAGGTTCCCAGGGGAAATAAATGATGAACAAAAACAAACAACAGCACAGCTCAAGCGATTCCTCCCCTCACCACAGTCCTGAGATTTCATAATTGCTCCCTTCATGGCCATTTTGGTTTGTAATATGCAGAGTAAAGACTTCCATTATAGTTATGTTTACTTAATCACTATAATTTTTTTTAAGTGAAGCTCAGGCTGTTGAAAGTACCAGGCTGCCAGCCCCAAAGAAATTCACCATCAACTAGTTGCACTACAAGCTGCTCTGCTATGGTCTACTAGCAAAGGGTTTGATCCCCAACTATCTCTTAGTTCTCAGGCGGATCTCAGGTGCGACTGAGAAGACTATTTACTATGGTTTGTTAGGCCCTTGGCTCCCTGTATAACCTTATCAGGCACAATAAGGAGTTGCGTGTCTGTATAAGAAGTCAGTTTTGGGGAATCGTGTTGGTAATATGGCTATACGAGACTAAACTGAAGTCCCTCAGAGGGATGCTGGTTGACTGACAAAAACAGAATTTATTTCGGGCAGCAGCACATTGACTGCCTCTGCAACACAATCTTTCCAACAAGGCTACATTGAATATTCTCATCATGCACAGCAGAATATCCTGGCATGAATATTTAATCATGCAGGGCAAATACAAGTAGATTGAAATTCTAGGTGACGACAACTTTCAAACGACCTGGGCCCAGACTAGAATTTGTGATTTAGGACAATTTACTCCCATGCTGTCGATTCCCCGGGCATGGGAGTTGTGAAAGACCAGAGCCTTTAAAAAAGCAGCAAGACTTACTACACAGGTGGTTTAAGACACAAGGGACAAGACACAAGGGAAGCAGAATCAATACCTACAGCTGGTAGAATGATGAAACTTCATTGGTCAGCCTGCGTAAGATTTTCTGTCATTTGAGGCAGGCAGCACCATCAGCATTTTCTAGGGACTCTCATGGTTTCCAGCATCCCAAATCACTATGGTTGAAAACAAACCAGATTTTCACTGACTTTTTCAAGCTGAACTGACCCAAGCAACTGGGCAAAACCACCCCATCTTGCATGCTTGTAATCTTCCAGAAATAAAAGGGCTAATCTAAAACAAAAACTGGGAGTGCAAATGATCTTCCTTGGCCCTAATGGATCTGGGACCTACAGCAAAGATCTCACAGAGTAGACTAGCATGCTGCCTTCTTCACACAGACCTTTCTGGAGGTGCTCCATCCTCACCCAGCACGCTTCCCACAGTTTTTACAAATGAAGGAGAGGTGGGGGGGAAAAAAAATGTGCCCATGTACACAAAATCTCAAAGGTGTTATGGACCAGCTGTGGTATAACATCAGGATGTCAAGACCCCACATAAAGAACAGAAAGTAGACACACTAATTCTTTTGGAATGAAGGTACCACAGCAATGAGACGTGGTGAACAATTAGACAAAGAAAATCTCTAAATTGTCAAGAAGACATGGCATTAATATGTTCGTTCCTTTCTGTAGTAAGAAGTGCAAATACTTTCCTGCCCTTTCATAATAAAACATAACCCATTCATACTTTCTGCTGATAGAAATACAATTCAGTAATTTGGGCAATGTTGTCAGGCACCATGAATGATCCCTGCATTGACAGCTTCAAGTACTATCCTAATTTCCTAGTGGGAGAGATTCAGGACACAGAGAGTTCAGTATCCTCTCTGCAGAAAGAAATCAATCTAAAGTGAAGTTATCACAGGAAATTTTAGTGAGCATGTTTGCCTCACTGATAGTTGGCAGGGGATATGCAGGAGAAATATAACTATACAGGCAACAGTCAGAGATTAGAAAAGCACCAAGTGGCCAGGTGGTGAAGGAACCTACTTCTGGCTTACAATTGCAGTGATTGCAATGAATACAGAGAGTCTATGACATGTCTGAAAATAACAGTAATGATTTCCACTTGCATGCCTTTGATCAGACAATCTCACTATATTGTACAAATGAAACCTTGCAATATCTCTGTGAGGCTGGAAAGCCTTCTCCTGACATGAGCATGTCAGAAATAGATAGCAGCTGAATGGTGTTAGGTGACAGCTTAGGTATTTCATCCCTTGGAAGAAGAACCTGAAGGGTTGGAATTTGCCCCAATTATAAAAGGGACTAGGTCCTCAATGCAGGCTATATTGGACTAGATACATAAATCACTGTGCAAAATGGTTATCTCACCCATTTGATTCTCATCTTTCATATGAAAGTGCCAATACAGGAAATATTTTTAACCTGTCTGTAAGGATAGTTGTAAAAGATGGAGACACTGCCCATCAAGAGCAACACTGGGATCCATCAGTGCTTTTCAAATAGGTAACTACCAGGAGGTGAGAATCGTATTTTCGGTCACCATCACCATAAAAATAAAAAGATTTAGCTTTTTTTTTTTTTTTTTTAAATATGTTTATCTGTTACTCTGCCCTTGCATATCACATTCCCCAGGACAAAATACTTCAGGACTAGCACATCCAGTGATAAGTCTGGCATTGAATACCCTGGGCACATCACCACCCCTACCTCCTCGGAAATCAAGAACTGTTTGTGAACCCTTTGCACAGATTACACTGGGTTTTGCAGCTAACATACATTCAAGGGCAGGGGACATCCCTGAATATTTCTCTTGCAGTGGAGAAGGAGGGCCCAAAACTGTACAGAGTGCACTGCTTTCTGTGGAGAATCAGTTTTTATTTTTCAGAAAGCTTGCACCAGTTATGTTCAGCCTTATTGTGCTGAGAGGGTTAAACACAACTATGTTTATCCTCCTCTCACCAAGAGAGTACCCAAAATACATTCTGATATTCAGATCTGGCTATTTTAGTTTGCGCTTTTCTCTATTATTCAGTGAATATGAAAATGATTCTTCACTGATTCAGAAGCTCTTTGATATATTATTTTTCAAGGATAAGTTGTAGGGTCAGACACCCAACCTCACTGTCACAGCTGATTACCATAATTCCTAGTCCTCATCAAGAAGCAGTAATAAGATGCCTGCAATAATCCTATTTAGATGTTTGAATTGGGCATATTTGTCACCAGAGAGATTATATAAATACAAGGTTCGATGAATAAACCTTCATATTGAAATATCTCAAGCAGATTTCTACCCCCATGGAGGCAATGATCCACTACTTGGCCTGCAGCAGGCAGAAACTCTTGTTTCTTTCCAGGAAGGCACTTTTCTCACCCTAGTGTGGAAGCTACTGGTTCATCAGGTTTTCCTTCAGCACTGGGTCATTGCTGCTGTGCCAGCTGGCATTTCCTCTTGGACTTGTAGGGTTTTTGCAGGCAAAGGATTGCCAAATCTTGCAGATCGTGGTGAGAGTGGTGTGCGAGGACGTGCAGCAGACAGACCTTTCTGCTTCCCCCTCTCTCGGGACTCCATCCCTCCTGCTGCACACTCGGCTGCAAAGCAAACTCTGTGCTCGCTTATTTGCAAATTTCCTGAAACCCAGGATGCTTCTGGCTCCAGGGGCCTTCACCTCCCCAGACTCCTCTGGTGCTTTTCTCTTGCTGCAGTTCACCCTGTAGCTTATATTGCTTCTTTGTGCAACCCAGCTGTGCTCTTGTGGCTACCCCCCTGGACACCTTTTCAGCCCTTCCAGGGCAGAGGGTACAAAGCAACTCCGTGTGTGTGCGTGTGTGTGTGTGTGTGTGTGTAAGAAAGAAAGAATAAATGGGAAGAGAGAGGCAAAACAGATTTGAAGGGCAAGCTCACATAGGGTTAGCTGCAAAAGAAACCCCAAATACTCTGTGCAAGCAACTGAACAGTCAAAAGGGAAGAACCCTAAAAGGAAGTCTTTTGCTTCAAGTGACTGCTCTTCTGACTTGAAAAGAAGCAGACCAGGAGGTCTCCTCGGAAGATGTGCAGTGCCCAGGAGTTATCCCTCTGAGGAGTGTCTTACACAGCCTCCCCCTTCAGAGCCACCCTAGGGCCCACTTCAGTAATTCAGCCAAAAATTCACCCAACAGAACTGCAGGCTGTGCCAGGCACAGCTTGGGTTTTAGGGCACTTACGGCTTTGAGCTGCCTGAGAGCTCTGCAGAGCAGCTTGAAGGGCCCTCTTTCCTGGGAGTGAGGACCTACTTCCCGCAGTGGCAAAGCTCGCAGGCCCCGCTCCTCTCCTGCTCAAGAGAAAAATTGACCTCTCTACCTGCCTCTCCACCAGGCTCAGGTGCGCAAGTGCTCCCACCCACCTGGCACTTCTGCCAAGACCTCCTGGGGCATCCACGTCCCCTTCCACATCCGCTCCTTGCGGGGAGGCAGCGGAGGCACAGGGCACCCAGCCCTGGGGCTGTTAGCAGAGCAGAGGTAGGGATGGGGGCTCCCTATCATTTTGGGGGCTTGGGAACCCATGCAGCCACACCACATCCACCACCATCCACCACAGAAGGGCTGGTGCCAGAGGCAAGCTACCTGGTGATCTCCTGGAGCAGAAGGAGGCTCTCCAGCCATGACTGCAAACAAACACAGGAGCTCCTTGAGCGCTCAAGCTGGCCAGGACCAAGCAGTGGCTGCAGAGATGCATTTGAGATTTCTGATTTATTCACTTGCTGAGGAGTTGTTAGCAGGACTAACAACTTAATGAAAACAAAACACCATTAGTACCTTCTCTGCCCAATCCCCTCACTGCACAGTTTTCAGTGCTCCTGTCTGAGTTTAGCCAGGGCTCCTTAGAAGGCACAAAACCGCACAACTAACTTCCTCTCCCCCTCTCTGTGCCTCTAGCAGGTACTCAGTTAAGGGTGTCCTGCTGCGTTTAATGGCCTCCCCCCACCCCCACATAACCTACTTAAGTATTTTTCATGAGCCTGATGGCCTGGTGATACTCCCGTTTTATGATTTCTAACAGCTGCTCCAGGAAGGCTCACGTGGCTCCTGTAATTAAAACAGGGTGAAAAGGGAATTCTTCTGTTTACCAAAAGGAAAAAAAAAAAAAAAAAAAGAAAGGGACAAGGGGAAGGAGAACCTTGGCTGTTAGCACAAGGGATAAGAAACAAGGCTGGAAGGTCTTGAATTTGTGTTATCATTGAAGTTGTACATCATGCTCTGTGCTATCAACAGATAACTCTGATAACATTAATGTTTGTACTCACATAAGGAAAAAGTATGGTCATATCTAATTTCTTCTAGCCTCCTCGCTCTCCCCTACCTCCTTGAAATAGGTCAGGGAGACCTAGTACACCAAGCATAGATTTTTGCTTCAGTTATATCCCTTGCTGACACCCCCCTAGTTCTGTAATGCAGCACTAGAAACATCACTGAACACATGTCCCCTTTGAGACAGCTCTGACATTTCATTACCTGGGGTTTTTATATGGCACTGTATATGACTACAACCATTCCTGGTATTTCTCCTCCTGTATATCTATCTGATCTTGGTGTGTTTCAGGTTGACACTTCCTGAGGCAGAGATTTGATCTTCCTGGATAGCACATGTACACTGTGACCTTGCCCTGGAGGAGTCAGCATACAATTTGCCAATCGCACAGGTGTTCATTTGGTTAAAAATCAGATCACTGTTGCACCAATTTTGTCTCCTTCCTCTGATTCAACAGTCATTTTTCTCCAATTGAAGCTGAACATTTCATGGTCTTATTTTACATAGTTGTGGCACAGCATGTTGGTAAGGGCCACCTTTGTATCTGACTGGGCTGCAGGATGCAGTGGCATTGATAATCCAGAGTGCAGAAAAGGCATGTATGTAATCCTGCCAATGGTCTTGAATGGGAGTGGAGGAAGAGTACAGCAACTAAGCTTCAGAAAGCTTACCAGAGTACTGGGATGTTCTGCTGCAGAGGACTTGGGGCATGGCAGAGAGTTGTGAAAAGGCTGGGAGAAAGACAGGAACAGAGGAAAGGTGGGAAAATGCTGGAGAGAGCTGCTGTGAAAGACAGGCAGTCACAGAGGGGGAAACTGTAAGTTCTAACCTCCCTCCAGGCAGATGCTAAAGACCAGTCCATGGATGCAATGGGAGGGAAAACTCCATTCCCTGCAACCTGATAATAGGGGAAGAGAGAGCTATGCTGGAGGTAAGTTAGCCAGAGGTGTATTAACAGGTTCAGTGCAGTCTCTGTGGATGCTCCATGGGATAACTCAAATTGTGGTGGTCAGAAATGGTGAATTATAGGCTTTTGTAATAAGAAATAAATATAGGTTGTGGGTTTTTTTTGTTGTTTGTTTGTTTTTTAAGTTATTATGAAATCACATAATAGATCATCCTGCAAGCCATTCTGCTGAGGACCAAAGGATCCAAACCGCTGTAGGATGCTAAAGAACTCATATAAAGAGTAATTTGGAAAATAGTGCAATAGAAGTTTATGAGTGCCATTCAGCTGACTTACTTTAAAAAAAAGAAATAGAAAGGAAGGTTGAAGAATCAGCACTTCATAGTCCCTCTACTCATCAGAGCTATCTATTTTCCCATAAGCTTAAAAGTACTCCATTAGAAGTCTCACAGATGCTGCATGGCTGAAAGCAGTGTGCCTCTATAAACGGAGCTCCTAAACTAGCAAAAAATAAGGGGAGATTATTGAGACCTGCACTGAGGCATCATGAGTATCTCTAAAGTCTCCAGGAATACAGTTCAATACACCTTTTTTACTCTACAACTCTCCTGAAAAGATAGGATCATACATAATGCACTGTAACAGAAGGAGAGGCAGCTACCTGAAACATCAGAGAGAACATTTGCTGGAATAAATCTCAGTTGTTGTTTAAAGAAACACATTTGGATCTGGTGGGCAGGATGGAGTTAAAGTTTCAGGCAATGCTGATGGCGCCTTTTGCTGTATTCTCTCTCAGTAACCATGTTTCCAAATACTGTAATCAGTTGTTTAACTTTTGTTTTGGTTGAGTCAACTAACCATATAATTAACTCTGTCTGGTAATAAAATGTGTCCTATAAAGTGATTTTAAGGGATATTTTATTTTATTTTATTTTATTATCCAGGACTTACAGACTCAGGAAGACTGAAATGTTTTCAGAGTATCTCCCAAGCAGAGCTAATTGTAGCACTTTCAAGAGCAGGGATACTAATTTTACATCTTCTGCAGGGGCTGGGGCACTGTAGCATTCATTGCTACGCTGAGAGACAGGACTTTCCTTTGGCATGCCGCCAGAAAGGTGTGAGAATAGCTTATGATGCTGAGAATAACCAGCTCATAAAATGTGACTGTGAAGGCAAAAAAGATTGTTCAGGCTGTGGAGGGTAAAGGTGCTCTGTCTGCTATACAGACTGGCCCCTTTACTTTAAGTCCAATAGGCCATGAGGACCGGGGGAAATTTGGCCATTATTTCTTCTGACAGGGATGGAGGCAGCATGGGAGGCTAGACACTGAGCTACCCATCCTGCCACAATAAATCTTCCAAAAATGCCATCATTCCTAAGGCCATTTAGTGTTTAGGCAGTTGTTCTGATCTACTCTGTGCCAACACTTGCTCGATAAACTATAATAAACCTATTAGATAGGTTTGCTTGAAGTGAACTGCCAGCTTGGGCCAGGGAATCTTAAAGCCATTTTTCATCATGTGCAGCTACATCCAAAGTAACTGACTAGCATGAATTAATGTTGATGTGATAGAGTGATGGTCTGAAAATGACCTTTCCTTTCATTCTTATCCATTTTCGGAAAGCTTTCCTCCTTCCACGGGGTGGATTGGATTGCTGTGTGACGGCAGAGGAGTCTTCCCCCAAGATGCGACTTGCAACTGCCGTTCCTCACTTCTAGGGCACCGTATTCTGGTTCTTTCCAAATTATGAGAGAAAGAGATTTTTCTCCTCCACATCCAAGGGCTTTTAGTTTCTACAGCGTACCCTTTTCTTTATTAATTAATGCTATGTTTAAAACATAAGTAGGCCCTTATTCCTGCCTGCTACGTATCATAACGCCTCGTCAGCACCTCAGCGCTCTAGAGCTCCCTTCACCCCTTTCTGCATTTGCCCTTGTCCAAACTTCAGCTCTCCGGCCTGGGCTGGGACCCAACTGCCGGTCGCAGGGGCACGGAGGAAGGTGCTTTCCCCATCTCCCGCGGCGCGAAGCGGCGGCGCTCTCCCACGCCGCGCAGCGGGGTCGTGGGAGAAGCAAGAAGGAGGTGCAGCCCAACCTGTCCACACGCTCACCACCCAGTTACCGCCTTTACTCCCAAGCAGGGAGACACTAGCAGAGCGGTGGGCGGGAGTTCGCCCGCCTGCTCTGTAGCACGTCTATATTTAGAGGCAAGCGGCAAACAAAGTGACGGCGCCGCTGCCCGGGACACAGAGGGGCTAGCGGACCCCGGGCGCTGTGTCTGCGTGGGCCGGGGCCGGAGAGGCCCGGGTGGCGGGCAGCCCTTGTGTCCCCAGTGCTCGCAAGGCTCCCCCGCACCGTCCCCCCGCGCCACCTCCGCGCGGAGCAGCCCGGGTGGTTGGTGCGAGCGGAGCAGAGCGGCGCGCGAGCAGATGGTTGCCATGGGTTACCTCCCTGCTCCGCAGCTCTTCCCGGCAGAAATAGCAACGCTAATTGAAAACAGGGGCTCCGCACTGTCACTCCCAGGCTCGTGAGCCCTCCTCGGCACGAGCCCAGGCGCAGCTTGCTCGCCAGCAGGCCCGGGGTGACAAAACCTCCTCATGGCCCCTGTGAGGGGACGGATGCTGTGTAGAGCCTGGGAATGTGACCAAAAGGAGGGGTCAACCAGGCAGGGACAGTGACTCTTGACAGGCGGGAGCATTGCAAGGTGCACAGGGCTGTGGGCAACAGTGACCAGTGTTCGGAGGGGAAGACCATGCCTCGAGTTACAGTGAATTAGGAAGAGACACCAGCTCCGCTGAGTCCAGCCCTTGCTCCCACTCCCTCTAGCCAAACTGAGTTTTTAGGTGGAATTTAGCTTTTTCTTCCCTCTTTTTCAAAAGTCTCTGTCACACAGACAAAAGCCTGCCAGGATGACCATAGCCTCAGGGGAATAGTGATGAGGAAGGCAAGGTATTGGAGGAGGTGTTGGGGTAGGTCTCATCTCATTTTAACCTATTCCGATTTCAGGATGATTAATGTGTAATCAGTAGGTTTGCAAAATTTAGATAGCATAACCTGCTGCCACCAATTAGTGAGCTATTTCTGCTCTGCAGAGGATTCTCAGCTTGCAGCAGGGACTGTTATTACAAGTATAATGTCTGCAAATAATGAGGAAAGGTGGTCTTCTGCTCGTGAAGGCAGGCAGTTTCCCCACCTTCCCTTCCTGTACTCTGGAAATTCCCAGCTCCTTTTCTGTATGTCACATGTTCATCACTGTTTCCCGTTCTATGCTGTGAGCATATCATTGCCACCTGACCTGGGATGCACTAAGGGTAAACTCACTACTGAGTGTGACTGTGAGACACTCGAGGCAGTGAGAGCAAGCACAGGAAAGTCTGGGCAAAGCTGAAATTTCTTGCAGTCTGACTATTAGTCACTTGTCATTTCACTTCTGATCTATTCAAACTCTGCATTAGTAACATTTTACCATAGACCGCACCAGTTCATGTGCTAATAAACCTGCTGCCTCTTAGGCGGAAAATAGCCAGTTTGGAGTGTCTCCTGTCATGTGATCCCTTTTGAAGATTCAGCTCTGTGTTTCTGACCATGAAAGCATACCATTTCACCTCCTGCTGTCCTTCCTGGGACAAGCTGACCATGAGGCAGCAATGTGCCCTTGGCACACTGAGGCTGACCATGAGGCAGCACAGAGAGGTTGTGGAGTCTCCTTCTCTGGAGATCTTCAAAACCCACTTGGGCACGGTCCTGTGCCATGTGCTCTAAGTGACCCTGCATGTGCAGGGGGGTTGGACTAGATCATCTCTAACAGTCTCTTCCAACCTTAACGATTCTGTGATTCTAAGATTCTACGCACCTCCAGGTTAGCATCCCATTATTTCAGGCATCTGCAAGACCTGCTCCAATGCCCCATCAAAGTTGTCTAGAAGAGTTCAGAGGGACATTTTGCAAAACTCTGCTGTCTAAATCAGGGTCTAAAAGACTACTTTAGCATCCATCTTTCTAAATTTTGCATTCCCTAAAAATCAGAAGTATGGGAAACTACTTCAGTCTTCATTTTGCTAATCATTTTTGGAGAGCAAGATCCTTGCAGGGACATTTTGTGCCCTATCTGCATTCCCATCTCATTTCTTTGCCCTGAGTATGTTTTTACTCACATGATTTGCAGGAACTTCTGCTATGAGTGATTCCTATGGGATCTTAACCAGCCCTCCTGCCTCCTGCGCGGTTTGCTTCACCCTCTGTGTGCACAGATAATCATTGGTGTTTCAGCTCTGTTCACATCATGGAAACTCACTAGCAGATGGAGAGCTATAGCATGTGCACATTTCGGGCTGAGAGTCACCCTGCATGAGGCAATGACATCAGAAGCATGATGTCATCTGCAGCATCTGGAAAGCATCTGGAGCCCAGGACAAGGCAGCTTTACAGCACTGCCAGGGGAGCTCAGCTGCTTGCAATGGAGTAGCAAAACAGGCAATATCATGTCAGACTGAAGAGGCATTATATAATGCACTGGAGGACGACCATTTATTCTCTATCCCTGTAGGCTACTAAGTAACATCCCCTATCCCACACAGAAAAGTATTATACTGTCAGGAAAGCTCAGAGGAGGTTCAACTTAGAAAAAACTAGAAGAATTTAAGATCTCTTTCTTGGCCAAATGTCAGTTAGGGATGCATAAGATCTTATTCTATAAGTATTCTAAGAGGTATAATGACCACAGTAGGAAAGTAATTGCATACAGAAACCAAAAGGAACATTGATAAATGGAATAGGATGAACTTAAGTTACAAAAAAAAAATGGTCAAAGATTCTCTTAACAATAAAATCTGTCAAGCTGTGGTATAATATGCCATGATAAAAGAAGGAGGCCCCCTGGTTAAGCCATTCAAGAGTAGAATAGGAAATGCAGCACACATTGCTCTTGGGAGCAGAGTGCAGAGTGCACCCTGAGGAACCTGTCTTTTTCTCCAGTCACAGGACTGCATCATTAGGAAAGCAACATTTTATTCCCCTTTTCACAGCCATCATAGAACCAAAGCTGGATTTCCACATCTACCTATCTCAAATCTGGCAGGACACTAGTAAATTTTAGGGAAAGTAGCCAAATCTTATAGAACAGAGCATTGGCAATTGCTCCCCAGAGATGACATTTCTTGCTTTCAAAGGCACACACTGCAACATGGGGCTGAGAGCAGCCAGGCCACAGCTACTTTGCTGGCTGGCTGGATGAGTGAGCGTGTCTCATTAACGTGGATTCATCAGCACTGTTGTTAATAATGCAGGAGTTGCTTGTCTCTGGGGGAGTTCCTCAGCAAAAACAATGCTCCTTCGGTATTTCAAACACAGACTGCTGGCGTGATGGGCTTCTGTGCTGACAAAGCGCTTTGGTTATTGGTTATTTGCAAACAGCATCTCAGTGCTGATCTGTGACTGAGCTAAGAGAGGTACAGCCGGAGCAGAGGAGAGTAAAGTCAGACCTATGTCAGCCTCATGCCCACTAGCATCTTAGCATGGGGCAGAGACCGAGACCAGTATGATTGCTGATGGCAGGGTTCTGGTCTTGGCATTATCTTGGGGAAGGCGACAGCAGGAGTTCTGTCTATTCTAGCCATACCCTCCAGCCTAGTCATTCCATTGCAGGGCAAGGGGATGAGTGCATAGTACTCCAGCTATCTGCCACCTATTCCTCTATTAGAGCTCCTACATTTCTCTGGAACTTTTGTGATGTCCTTACATCTCTGACTCAACAAAAGAAACTGCAGCCAGGGGGTCCAAAAGCCCACCCAGTATTGCAGTCTGCATGAAAGGTGACACAAAGGTTGTAATTCCCTGTTAGAACTACTTAGAAACCTTATTTTGTCATTACACTGTATATTGCAGCACACGGAGTAAGTGATAATTTCATGCTTTATAATAGGGACACTGTATTGTGCACTCTCTAATGCTGCTCTGCCTGGTGCCAGTCTATGAGTTCGGCTGCTGGTGGGGTTGGACACCCCTTGTCACGGAAAATATGCCCTCTAACAGTTAGAGAAGCAATCCACAAGAAAGAAGAGACTTTAAAGTGAGTGATGTAGCGAGGCAGTCTATTAAAAAAGAAAAAAAGGCAGCCCTTTGGCCGCTGTAGGCTATTCTCCAGCCAGACATCTTTGGGCATGCATAGAAACTGCAATCTCATAATGAAATATTTGCCAGGGCCTGTACTGTGGAGTTCCCCAGCCAGCATGAACCATCATCCAAGGCAGCATGCCCATTAAAAACGAATGTTTTGATTGAGCTGAAATAATACCATCCCCTGGGAGAGCAGAGCATGCCTCTCATCCTAGCCTAGAAGGTGAATACAGCTACTCTTTCTTGCTTGATTGCAGGGAAATCAGATGATGGGGTAGGTCAGAGGGAGGACGCTTCTCAGCTTGAGGTGGCAAGGTGCTCTGCCCTAATTAACACGTGTACACAGGCGCAGCAATGGGCTCACGTGCAGGTGGTGTGCACGTTCAGTTCAAGTTCTCCGGTGCCTTTTCCAGTGCCTCTTGTGTCCTTCTGCCTCGAGCAGTCACACATAGTGGTGATGGCAGATGGCTACAAGGATCACCCTACAATCTGGACCTATGCCCTGCATCACTGCTCTGCCCTCTGCAGACAGACCCTACTCCTGGGACCACTGTGGTAAAGGCAACACCATGGGTCCAAGACAAGGAATGGATTCAGTTTCAGGGTCAGCTTGGCTCAGTCATGCAAAATGAGGTCACAGGACTACCCCAATTCAAAGCAGAATTGTTGGTTCGCCTTTAGAGAGATGAAAGTTTCCTTGTAGACACTCAGTGCGCATGGATGGAGTCTGCAGCACAGAGCAGCCCAAGGGCAAGTGGTATGATACCCTGCCTCAGGAATGAAGGCAGTGCAATCATAGCCTTGCTCAGATGAGTGTCAGGTGAGCGTTTCTCCTCCTTTGACACCAATGCTGATATAGGGCATGAGAGCTACTCAGAAGCTACAGCAGCAGAACAAGAGAAGAATATTGCTCAAACAGCCTGTGAACGCACGAGGGCTAAACTAACAAGTTTGTTAGGTGTTTTTTGTCAGGCCCAAAGTTGCCTGTCAAGTCACACAGAACAAAAATCCAAAACAGAGTGATGGCTTTAGTTAAGGAAAATCTGTAACTCTAAATCTGGTTGACACCCTTCTGCTGAGAGAGGAAAAGGCCTCAATGCACATGGAAAGCTTTGTGGGCACTGGGAAGGAGCAAAAGACTGGCTGTGGGCCAAACCAGCCCAGCTGCCTGGCAAGAGGTCAATCAGCTGGGGAGACCTTTAAGTCACAGAGTCCCATAGGACTCTGGAGCAGAAAGGAGCGCAGTTGACAAGCCATATACATGTCTTGACTGAGGAGCTGGGAGCTAGGAAGTTCACCCCTGTCTAGCCCAGGGCCCCAGCTTCCTCGGCTGTGACTAGTCACCCCTGACAGTCTGCTCTCCCATTTGGAGAGAGAAGAAGGCTGCAGCAGCTTTTAACTGGAAACTTTGAAAAAAGGGCCTGAGGGATTCCCAGTTTCCCTGGGCACTCACTTGGTCCATTCAGAGTTTATTTAAACATTTTCCTTAGTCCTTCCTGGTACTTCTTTCACCTCTCAGCAAGCTCCTGTGGCCTCTCAAGGAGCTCACGTGGCCCCAGCCCTGAACCCCTGCTATACCACTGCTCATCTATCTCAGCAGGCAGTACTCTGGCTGTACTCTGCCAGTGCCTGTAATCCGCTGCCCTTTGTTCAGCTCCACCAATGCTGCAAAGTAAACTCTATCTAAACAGAAAACTGGCTAACATGGGTTTGGCAAAGCACCCAAGTATTCAGATGATTTTCATTCCCTCATCACACCCACAGAGATCTCACGAGCTTCCCAGGCCCATATACCAGGCAATTTATATGGCAGGCTTTGAGAAATTACCACGATTTTCATTTTGGCTAGATATTAGCACAACGACACTAGCCTTTCACTATAGGAACAAGAGGAAGTACAAGAAAACCACAAGGAAAAGTGTGATATGAAAAATCTGTCAGACTTCCTCAAAAGGTCCAAGTGCAGACACAACTCCGAGGGGAAGATCTTATTTTCTAAAATGCTTCATTCTCCCCACCAATGCAGTAACTCAGCCTCTCTAAACTCTCTGTCTCTGCCTGGCAGCCCACAAAAGTAAACTCTCGTTCCCACAGTGACTTTCCAGTTCAATGCTTGGAAGAGCATCCATCAAGACTCTCAATTTTTCGGGAGACTTTGAATTTATTCTCTGCCCCCAGACACTGCCCAGGGCTTTCTAGGCCAGCGGTGGGAGGACAGCTCAGCTGCCCTCACGCTGACTCCTCAACCCCACCTTTCCCAGGCTGGGGCTGCACCAGGAGTCAATGAAGAATTGTTCCTTCCCCATTAGGGCCAAATAGCAAGGCTGTGAACACCAGGACTAAAAATCCTAACAGCAAAAACTGCTGGCAGGCAGAGACCTTCAGGGACACCTAAGGGACCACTTTCAGATGCTTCCCTCTGGTTCCCATTGGGGAAAGACCTACTTGTTTTTTTGGAGCACACAAAGAAAGAACAAGGATAACCCTGAAACATGGAAATTGGGAGCAAAAAGGCAGAGAAAGAGACCTCCCTCATAGCCTTGCTGCTGGGACTGTACGTGTCTGCTCTCCAAACCCAGCTGCTGCCAGACAAAGAAAGATCTCTTAACATTTATTTTAAAGCTCGAAGGATCTCTTGGGATAAGCATCCTGAATTAAAGATAAAAGTGCTGCGGGTTTGCTGGCAGCCTCTGTGCCCCTCCCTGGCGGATAAACTCCTGCCCAAGCCGCACACAGATGCCCTCCCGCCGTGGACCCTTGGCGAGGGCTTCACCCACGGGTGCCCCCTCCCGTAGGGGGATCCCAGAAGGTAGCACAGTCCCTCTCCCTCTCCGGCCTTGGTTCCCTGAGAGCAGGTTCACCCGGTGCCACGCTCTGTCCCAGTTTCCATTTTCAGGATCTCTTGGGAGAATGTTAAATCCAGGCTAGCCCTGGCTGTATTTAAAGTGATTGTAATTCACATGGATTGGGCCATGGTTATAAGCTGAATTACATTCCGATTTAGCAGCAGGGATTAAGTCTCTGTATTTTAACTTATTAACCCAATCCAAGTTAGGAGAATTCCTCTTACCACCCCGCTAAGCTCCTGCTCAAGAAAACATGGGTCTGCACAGTACCTCGGGCAAGCAGTGGGGACGGGGTTCTGCCAGCTCTGGTGCATGGCTGCATGGCAATTGCTGCATGGGAGGAAAGCGGAGACATGGAAGTACACTAGGTGTGTTACAGAACATGTCCAGCACTTCCAGTTAAGCCTAGCAGAAAGGATAGGCAAGAAGTTAATTCTCCAGCCAGCAACGGAGGAGGTGTCTGCTTCCTGCAGTCACATTTCCAGCTTGTAGCAGTGCAAGTCTGGCCCCAGGACCTCAGCTGCCTCTCTCCTCCCATCCCTCAGTGGCGTGTCTCCAAGAACACCTCTTCTCTTTTGGTCCCATCAATTGTGGACAACACATAGAGATGCTTCCTGCACTGGGTAAAATATGCATGTGTTGCAGGGGCAGCCCAGTATGCAGCAATCCCTACCATCATGATTTTTGAGTGGGAAGCCCAGCACCTCCAGAACTGGGGTTGACCTGCTTGGCTTCTCTTCCTTGCTGTTAGACAGACAATCAAAAACAGCCCAGGCACACTCCAGAAAACTTTACTCCGCTTAATATTTAATGAAAACCCAGTGTAACTGTCATATCCTTTTCTGTTTTCTTCCCCTACACAGGTATCTGTATGTAAACAGAGCCTGTTTCCATTCCACTCGGTTGCGTGCCCAGCTTCAGGCACAGTTTGTGATATCCATACTCACCTTCAGAGGAAGTCCTGAGGCAGGCCTGCCAAAGACAACACAACAACACAAATCCTTACATGGTGTCATCACCACTCTGGGCATCTAAGGACATCCCAACCCAGCCCGGGGAGACTGAGGGATGCTGGGCTTCAGAAATCCCACCCACCCCCAGCAGAAAGGAATTGCAAGATCACAGCTGCAAAGAGGCATCCCTCCTGCCCCTGCATCAACAACCTGGTGCCACACACCATACCACTTCCACCTTTAGGCCCTTGTACTCATTAGCAAGGAGGGAGGCAACACATTGCGCTATCATCCCCTGTCTGTGCTGAACCACTAGTCTTAACATAGCCTGCTTGGTCCCGGAGAATGAGTTGCAACCAAAGCTGGTTAGCAAATATGGAAGGAAAAAGGGGATGCATTTTTGTGGAATAGCTTTTCCTCACAAAACTAAAGTGGTAAGTGATGGATGGGAGAAATAAAAATACTAGCAAATGTTATGTGTCAGCATTTTCTAATTTATTCTGAAATAATTTTCCTTAAAAAATAAAAAACACAAAGAAAACATGGTAGAGAAGAAACATGCCTAAATGCTAAATGTGCCAGCACAAACACTGCAGAGATACCCCCAAATGATTCTGCCAAGCCAAGAGAGGGCCATTAGGCTAGGGCTTATGTTGTCATTTGGAAAGGGTACCACACACAGGCCCAAAAGCAGTACTTTTCCTCCTAATGTGAATGCAAAGCAGAACTGTTGGTTCTCCAGAGCCTGAGGCTCTGTCCAGGAAGGGAAGGGAGGATCTGCCTCCCTCTGTAGTGAGGTCTCCCATCTGTAGGGACTACAGCACTACTGCAGTGTGCTCTCTTGCTCTGCCACCAGCCCCGACCTCTGTCCCGCAGTAGCCAGATCAGAAGAGCAGGGCACTGGAGCCCTAAGGCTTGGTCTGTAAATCCCCAGATGTCCTTGCATTCATGCCTGTAGCTTCCTGCCATGCTGGTAACTCCCAGCATGTGGGGAAAAAGGGAAGACCTTGAGGTTATGCTGACCTGCTGCCCTGTTCCCCAGAAGAAAGAGCTGACCATGAATCCTGTCAGAGAAGGCTCCTCTCCCTGTCCCCCTTTGCAGGATGGACAGCCACTGTGCCAAGGTGGTGCTGCTATACCTTGCACAAGCTCTCTTAAAGAAGCAGGACTAAAAAGCAGGCCTGTTAGGAAGAGCAGGAGCAAAGGAAGCACCTGGAAACTGCTCTAAGGATGGGGCTGTCCCTGCAACGCCCCTTCCCTTGAACTCTGTGATGGGGCTGACAAGTTTAACTTCAACTGAGCTGCAGAATCCTCTTATGAAAAAGGAAAATCAGCTCAAAAAGTCTTCCCTTTTGCCAAGTAACTGGACTTCAGAAACTCTTTTCTTCCAGTTTCTTTTACTCCCACAGAAATGATGGCAACTCCTTTCTCCTAAACTGATTTCACTTAGGGTACTACATGCCTCAAGGTGGCGCAAAGTGAGGTCACAAGAACATTAAAAAGTGGGCAAGACACAGACCATATGTTCCCAAGCCACCATTTCCAGATCTGCTGGTGCTATTGTCGAAGTCACATCAGGGCCATATACACAGGATATAGCGGGGAGTCCAGGCAGAGAACTGCTCCAAACCAAACCCTACTGGATTGGGGCTGGCAACTGAGTGGATCAAAAGCCTTTGCTCGTGGGGGCATCTGCCACCGAAAGCCGAGAGCTGGCAAGCCCTCCCCGCTGCAGTCCTGCAGAGAAATGCCAGGTCTGGCTTGCCTCAACAGCCTGCAAGTTTCTTAAAAAAGAAGAAAATGACTTAAGTAATCTTTGGTCACTCAGCTTAACTTCTGCCACTGACACAGCAGGAGGTACTCACAAGCCCAATGGTTTTATTTATTTAAGTGTATTGATTTTAGCCTAGATTGGATGAAAACAAGCGGATAAAGGGCAGGAAATTCCTCAGCTGTGAGAACCACACAGACTACTAGAAATCAGATTTAACCTAACAGATGAAAATACATTTGCCAGAATAACGTAATGAATCTTTCTGCCAGGAGCACAAAAAAATGGCCAAAAGCCAAACCCTGCCCATTTAAAAACAGTCATTTGGGGAATCAAGCGGTCACTGCATTCCTATCACTGATCATCATGTAACTTAGCAGCAGTGTCAGTGGCTCCCAACCAGAACTCAAAGCTTGCTGTATAAAAGCAGACCCAGCACCCTCAAATCTGCCCTCAACATCTTATTCATAATCCACAGCCCCCATGTCAATCAGATTCGATAAGGGAGGTATAAACATGAAGAATAAAGGAGGACAAACCAGACCAGAAAAAGTGCATGCTGTTGTTTAGACTGCGGAGCACGTGCAGTGTGTGATGGCAGAAAAACCACAGAGTACTGAGAAGAGTAGGAAGATGACAAGGGAAGGATTTTTGGAGGGTAATATTTTGTTCATGTGTCAGCTCTGATTATCTGATTAACTTCTTTATGACAGCCCAGTGGCTGGGACACCACTGGAGAGGTCACCAGCTTTGTTGCCTGCTGCTGCAGATCTCACCTTAGCTATGGGTACAGCCTGACACTAGCCTAGGGCAGGTGGGCAGGAACAACAAAGCACCTGAAGGGAATCCCAAAATGAAATTTCAGCATCCACCAGAAAATGGCCATGTGCACTTTGTGAAATTGGTTCCTCTTGTACTGTTCCTGCCTTCTTTTCCAGGAGGGAGACTGAGAAGCAGGGTTTCAGGTGCAAACCCATCTCCTTTTGCCCTCCAAGAGACCAGAGTACCTTTTCCAAGCACCTACAGCTTTTCCTGATCCTCCTGCGTAAAAGCCCTCAGGATACCTTGCAAATAAGAAGTCTGAAGCTGGGCTCTCACCGTCTCCCAGACCCACAGGAGAGAGGCCACATCCCAAACCTGAGGGCCCTGAGCTCCCTGTTTGCAGGGGTGGAAGGTGGGCACCCACCGCAGAAGAAAAGCATTGCATGAGCCAAGACAGGGGTAGCATTCAGCTGAGCAGGGCAGCAGGAGCAATAGGACAGACAACACATAGGAGTCTGTTTGAAAGCATGTAGCAGTAGGGTTGCAGCAGGATAGACCTGAAATTCTTCCCAGTCATGTGGGGAAACGTATCCAGTTTAAGGCAAACCTCTGTGTGGTTAACATGTTTACGTTCACAGCAGTACAGGAACAGCTAGCAAGTCTGGCAGGGCTGCACCGACCACAGCATCTCCACAGCCTCAGCATGGACAGGCCAGGAAAGCCCCCTCCTCGTGCACCTCGTGTCCCCATGCTCTTCACTGGGAAGGGCCTTGGAGGTAGGTGACTGGGACGTACTCACAACAGTCTCACTGTTGCCTTGCAAGGGCAGAAGGGATTCTCCCCAGCAAGGTCACCAGGTTATTGTCAGAGCTAACCGATATTCCCATAAACATTCATTACTCGCTGCCCTGCAGGCACTGCAAAGGGCAAAGTTTGTCCCTGTTGTTGAAAACAAAGATACGAGCATCCGATCTGATTTTTGCAATCCAGAGCCCTACTGACCAATTTAAGCCTGAGGCAAACACACAACAGGAAGAAGCTTTGGGAAAAACAGATTGTATCTGTGGAGTCAGAATCCAACCTGAGATATACAAAACCCAGATATCTCACAAGCAGTGGACCCAACACCAAAATCCTTTAGTTACACAACTGATAACCCATGTGATGAACTGTAAAGTTATTTTCCTGAGCACATTGTTCATTTGCCTCCTCTCCTATTGGTAAAGTGATAAAACTGTGGGTAAAAGCCCCTTGTGAGAGCCCCTGCTTAAACAACAGCTGCAAGGAAGAGGTATTTCCACAAAAGCACCATCTTTTATGTCATACTTCAACATCACTGGGGAGGAAAGTTCAGTTCACAGAGCCTTATCACTTGGCAGGGGCTTGCACAAGCCTTATTCCAAGCCCATACAGGTTAACAGACTCTCAAGCTTTGTTTTGAGTTCTGTATCCAAGTCGAACTCCAAACTGCAGAGCAAGCACAAACTAGAGGGGCAGATTGGTCTGGTTTAGCACTCAAATGTTAAGTTTCTTATTAGAAAAGATGTCATGACACTGTATAGCTAGTAGGCTAGGAACCTGGTTAAAATACTGATTGACAGAGAGGGTAAAGATTGTACCATGCTTTAAGCTGCCATTTTTGCAGTTGTCATTAAATGTAATATATAAAAACAACAACAACAAAACCCCTCCAACTTTGGATCTGACCTGTCAAAACCATAGCTGGCCCCAAAGGATTTGGAGGGAACTGTATGCATTCAGCACTTCTAGAAAAAGGAGGACAGACCTTAAGTGTCTAAGCAGGTGGCAGGTCAGCCCACATTGTAAAGGCAAGCTATTTTCATTACACAGAGGGAATACCATATTGCAAATGGTTTCCCAGAAACATCTTCATTTGTACTACAGAGGATTTTAGTCTTGCCAGCACTGCCTGAACATAGGCCTGGGCTTCACAAATCCTCAAAATAAACCACAGGTAAATTTCACTTTGTTAAGGAAAACTAATGCTGGCTGAGTTTTGCTTCTTTTTGAATGCTGTTGATTTCTCTCTTCAGGCCCCCAACCAATTGGAAGAAATTGGGAAATGGCTCTATTTAATACTGCAAACGTAGCTGCACACAGCAAGAGCACTCCAGGAAAACACAGTGAATGAAGCAAAGCTCTCTCTAATTATTTTAGTATATCCTGTTACACAGTGCTTTTGCCTAAGAAGAGATGAGAGCTCGCTGCACCTGGCTGTTAAATGCACAAAAGATCATTCTTACTCCAAAAAGAGACTTCAGAGAGGATGAGCATCAGACCCAGTACTTATGGTCTGCAGGAGAAGGTCCTTGTGGAGTCTCACCAAGCAGCAGTTCCTGCAGCATTCCCTGGCATACCTGCTGCTCTGCATCCTGTACCCTGACGGGTATCTGGAGAGCGCCCTGAAAGCTCTTGAGGTTGCAAGTAGTGTATTTCAAACCTCTCAGTGATCCAAGGGCCTTTCTGGATGTTGGCAGAGCTCTCTTGCTGAGCATGGGAGATGTTTCTGGGTGTTTCCCTGAACTCCCAATAGCCTTCTAAATCCTGCAGAGAGGCACCTCCTTTACAAGAGGCACAACACACAACCGAGAGCCTTCACGTCTACTGCTCTTTCAGAGGGGCAGGAAAGATACTGCCTGAGCATCCAATTCTACCAAGCTGTCTCAAAACTGAGCAAAGTACCTGTGACAACACAAGATCCCAAGCAACTTCATTTCTCACTAATTTACTTACAACTGCTGCCAAGCTCCCCAGCAGAAGTCTTTTCAGATACCTTGCAAGATAGCATGAGATCTTGTTCCTGCCCAGTGCAGTGGGGCTCATAAAGTGCCCAGGTAGCGTGGCCCAGAGTGACTCACCCAGGCACAGCCAGTTCAAGCACAGGGTGAGATGAGCACAAACTCCACTCCACTCCACAAACTCCTGTCCCAGAATTGCAGCAAGGTCCTCCTGGGCTTCTCAGGGATACCCAGACACTTCAGCTGCAGAGATAGCATTTCTCAATTTTAGCTGGCAGCAAGAACATTTCCTGCACTTGGTCTCACCGCAAACTGCTCCTAGGAGCAGAAATACAGACACAGAGCTGTGTAGCACATGACTGCCCACCTCTATCAGTCATGCCTGTGCTTCTCACAGCTCTAAGCACCGAGCTGGCCGCAGCTGAGGACATGAAGTGCAAGGCTTTGGCTCGAGGTGCACAGCTCCCAATGCGGCCAGAGAGTCAGACTCAGTTCTTAAGGGCCCTTTCAGCCTGGGAAAGGGCAAGGGGTCCCACTCCCTCCCCACAAGTGCTCGTAATCCTGCATAGGCAGTCCTGGCTACTCAGAAGATCTCTACACAGCTCTACACCTACAGAGGGCTGGGGAGACTTTGGGACTTCTTGTCCCACACAAGCATCAGCATCCCGCCTTGTTCTGCATGTAAGGAATGACTGCACCAGCTCGCACAGAAAAGCTTGTCAGATTGAATCCAAAACCTAGGACAAGGGTGGTGTGAACCCGCCTTTGCTTCAAGAATCCTGAAGTTCACAAAGAGGAAGGCTGGGATTTTGCTAATTGCTGAAGTGGCTGGCAGCAAAGAAACAAATTCTTGACGGGGAGAATTTATCCTCTAAGCTTGTTATCCTGTCAAAAAAGGAAATGAGGTTAGTTGAGGCTCATTTGTTTGTGACGAACTCCTGTCTCTTACTATTTATCACTGTATGTGATTACCAGCTGACTTAAGCCAAGCGACTGGTGCTAGCAAGAAGGCTGATGGCTGTGTGGAAGGTGGGTAGCAGCCCTGACAACCACTTTCCCTCAGCACCTCTGTGTCCCAGAGCCTGTCGGCAGCAGCGTCTCAGCCACTGCAGGCGATAGAAGTGCAGGGCTCGTGGGGCTTTTGGATGGGAAGACATTCACTCTGGTGTCTCAGGAGTCAGGCCTGCAGTCTGAGGTTTTGTTTGGCGAGGAAGAAACATCTCTTGATAGGACCTAGTGTTCTTAGGCAACCTCTGTGCTTCCCAGACCACAAGTTTCTGCTTTGAAAGCTCCAGAAGGAGGAGAGGGACTAGAGGAATCAGCTTTTATGGGAGCAGATTAACACATTCTTTGGAGAAGAGAGGATAATGAGGAGTCCTCAATATGAGTGTCCAGTTTTTCATGGGAGTTGTCCACGCTGGAGTAGCAGGTATAATCCTTAAGTGAAGACAGTCACATCGTAAAAGTGTTTGGAAGAAACCTATAGAGAGAAAAAATATTTATTCCAAGTGCCATAAGGCTACTTCTGCACTACAAGATCACAGGCTAAATTAGCAACAACCTCAGCAAGATTGTAATAAAGTTCCCAAATATTTCATATTGGGTGTCAAAGGATGGCAAATTAAAGGATAGGAACATATTTAAGAAGTGGCTCAGATAGGTGGCCTACAAAACCATCCACCATTTACTTGAGTTCCTTTTCTGATGAGATGACACATTCAGTTGACACATATCACACCTACTGCTTGACTCTAAGGATGACTTCAAGTCAGCTTTAGGGAGGACTGTTGTAAGGCATTTGACATTAGACCATATAACATTCTGATTAAAAAATTAGCACTATATAATATCAATAAACCACACATTAAATGGATTAAGTGCTGGCTGACAGATCTCAACAAATAATTGTCAGTGGTGAATCATCTTCAGAAGGGAGTGTTTCTAATGGGGTTCAGAGAGCTGCCTGAGGCCCAACACTTCTCAGCATTTTCATCACAGAGAAGCAAATACAAAACTCAGTGCTGTTAAAGTGCATAAATGACAGAAAGACTCAAAGTGATGAATAATGAGAACACAGGGCAACCACGCAAAGAAATCTCTACTGCTCAGTGAGCAAAGCCCATTTAAATAGAAGACATTTTGCTGCAGAAAGATACTCCTGGAATCAGGAATGCAAGGGTAATGCGTCTGGAATGGAAAGATGCCAAAAAGGGATTTTAGAGGTCGTGACAGGCTGGCTGTTCAATATGAAGAGTATGAAGCTATGGCAAGGGGGTGATAATGCAAGCCTGGGAAATATGCTCTGGAGGTAATGAGTAAGCAAGTCATATACATCTTTGATGCAAGTTAGCAAGATGAATCCCAGCACACTGCCTCTAGTGCTGCAACAACACTAAAAAGACTACTGAAAAAATAGGGTATAGAAAGCAGCCAAAAGATTTGAGAGCTCAAGGGGGAACAGAACCTTCTGGGCAGAAGTAAAGCACACAATTTATGTTGTTTATCAAAAAGAAAATTGAGAGTTGACCTCGCTATTTGAAGGAAGGAAACACCAGGTTGATCTCTTAGTAAAGAAGAAGAGGGGAACACGAGAGGTAAATTGCAGAGGTTAATAGGAACAAGGACCTGAACATGGATGTTACTGCCTCCCAGATGGAAGCAGAGGGCTTGTGCTCAGCTGGGAAAGGGGGCAACCAGGCAACCTCCAGAGCAAAATTCAGAGACAACTGGCAGGATAAAACAAGGGAGTTGTGGAAAATGTTTCTAAAGGATCTACCACATGGAGAAGGAAGAGGAGGTTTATTATGAGATGACTGAAGAATAGCATGCAATGCATATATGCGCAGGTGCACACAGGTAGCACATACGTGATGAAACCTCGCATACCTCTGATGTTGAGGGAAATCTACATAGGAGACGGATGTAAATAATCAAATGCAAGCTAGGTAAGCAAGAGGTATGTCATGTTCCATACAAATTGTACGGTTTGGGTGAAATACTTTTCTAGACAAAGACAGCAGATCTCATCTCTCTGGACTTCACAGAAAATGTTTGCTAGTGGAAAATTAACAGTTAATCCAGCAAAGCTGAGGATTAGTGCAAGCGCTGGAAGATGAGTAGCAATCCGACTAGAAAGGAGCTGGTGTCAGGCAGTGTTGAAAGCAGGACAAGATAAAACTCTTCGCAGTCTGCTTGTTCCTTGTTTTTTATTTTTGAAGAAGCTTACCACAAAAAAAGACGGAGTGCACTAAGGCTTTTTTTTGGTAAGGAGGGCATACTGCCCATACATTAGAATATGGATATATACATGGATCCCTCCAAGAAGCAATTAAAAACAAATAAAAGGCAACAGCCCAGAACCCAGGGTTCAGCAGACATAAACAAATAACCAGAAGCCTATGGCTAACTAAAAGAACAGTAACTGAAGCCAGAATGGGGAAAACACATGGGGTCATTAGCATGATTTTTTCCCCACTGACCTCCCTCCTCACTCAGTGCCCAGGGTGCATAAGACTTAGCAACAAGCATATGTGCAACATTTTGCTTTAGCCTTGCTGTTCACAAGATAAGGCTGTATCCCTTATCTTC
>JAUBNY010000199.1:184948-199098 GCA_032275445.1 Crypturellus soui
CCATTTGCCAAACAGAAAAGGGATTGCAGCACCTGAGATTAGAGGGACAACTGCCCAGGGGATGAACCACTTGGCCAAGGTAAATAGTGGAATAAATATTCTAGAAATGGTCTTAGAAAAAGTGTGTATTTCTTGCACAGCCGACCTACTCTCGAGCAGAGGCACTTTAACTCCCTGAGAAAAGTTGAATAATAACTGTTAGGGAACAGCCTGGATACAGGAGGTGTTGGGACTGAAATGGTCAAGGTCTCCACTCCGCATGCATGGTGAGTGTCCAGAGTGCCCTGGGCAAGCACATCTAATTGCTTTGATGGTGGGTACTTATCTCCTACTTTTATCCTAAAGGCATGCAGTTATGCCTTGGTCTGCTAGTCTGTCCCTGTAAGTGGGACTGCTCTGTAGGGAGAAAACAGAATCAAAGACTGCTTTTAAAACCTTCACTGTGTTCCTTCTACTAGACAACGGCAACAATTGGTGCAAGGTTATGTGTGTGGGGGGACTTTGTTTCCAGACATCTTGCTAACAGCAGATCTCTTAATAGTTTGTTTCTTGCATTTTCTTCATTTGAATGGGAAGATGGCTACTACACATTTCATAAGCCACACTACATGATGGTTTCTGTTGGTATTTAGGGGTAGGACAAAGGATGGCACTCCCTGTCCCAAGAGCAACACAGGACCACAAGAGTCAGGCTATAGCTGAGCAGCTTGGTGTGAGTCAGTGTGACCACCCAGGTACACACCCTTCCCCAGGAGCAGCAACAAGTTAAATGATACTAGCTGATCCTCAGCAAAAGGCATCTTAGCTCCTGGGCTGGCCCTGGCTTCACAACTTCTCAAACCTAACTTTCCTCATGGAACTGCAGTGACCTGATCACACTGTCTTTGCCCTGTGAGTTGAATGCTCAGATCCACGTATGCAATGCCTTATTTGCCAATCAATCAGTGGAGTTTCACACATTAAATGTTAATCTGAAATTAAAATAAAGGGCCCTGTTCACCATACACAATGAGATACAGCAGAAGTCCACTTCCCTTTGCTGCAAGACCTCAATATGCGAAGTGTAAATTAATTTTGATGGCAGTAAAAGAAGATGCAGCTTGATTTTCTAGTTCTCTCCTACCCTTTCCCCAAAACACTTGATTCTTTTCCAGAGTAGAGAAACTATTACATCCACACATTTTCCAAAAACTTCCTCCCAGGGATCCAAGATAAGGAGGAGTCACTTCTTGCCGCTTCCCACAGCCTTAATCTACACCTCCTCTCCTCCTACGTCTCATCTCTTTTCACCAGAGAAGTGCCAACTCCTACCTCCATCACCCCAAGTGTCATATTTTCAGACACTCATTGCTGCTTTCTGCCTTATTGTCCCTCACACTGGAAAGGCATAAACATCTGAAAAGTTTCCTCCTTCTCTAAATCCCTACAATAGCACATCTGAGGACTACAAAAACACTCCACAAGCAATAGGCTACAGCTGTGCTGAGGTCACCACTTACCATGCTGATGGGTAGTGTCCCATCACCTTCTTGTACTTCCTCCTCCTTTGCTTGGAGTTCTCTTTAGCATTTGGTTTTACTATCTAAGTACTCTATGATAGAGTGCAGCTTTTCACGGTGTAGTTTCATAGTACGTTACAGAAAATGGTCCCATTTTCTTTCCTGGAATATAAATAGGCTTAAAAAGGTGCCAGACATATTCATAGAGGAAAGATCTGTGCATAACTACCTCAATAAAGGATGTGGATGCATCCATTCTCTCAGGAAATGCTTAAACTAGTTACTGGAGAAAGATCACAAGATCTGCGGGAGTACACATCACTCTGCTTTTGCCCTGTTGATGTAATCCTTCCTTAAGCATTTGCTGTAAGCCACTGCAAGTTCAGTCCAGCTAGTACATGACACTAGTGCAGCTACTCCATTCTTGTGTTAGCTTAAGTGGGGCTGCAATATACTGCAAGCAGCCTTAAGGACACTGATCAGTAATAATTGCTCACGCATATTCACTCCCTTCTGTGGTATCCTGCAGCTCTACACTGAATAGATGGGAGAAGGCTGGAGTTCCCTCGCAGCTCTAACAGTAGCTTTCAGTGGCCAAAGGGAAAAACATTAAGATGCTACTTTCTGTTAATCTTCCACTTTCTCTTAAGGGAAGAGAGTCCTTTGGGAGGTAGTCAGATTCCTCATCATAATTTCTTATTACCCTATACATGGTAGTCAAGCCAGAGCAACTGCTAGAGAAAAAGAGATAAGGAGAACATAAAATGCTACCAAATAAAAACAATTACCTCTGTACACTTACCAGCTCAGCATAAAGGATGGAGTCTGAAGAGCACAGAACCAAGCAGACAGCCCTACACATAGTTTCTGACAGCGCTGAGCTTCTATAAAATAAGTGGGCAGTGGCTCTCCACACCTGATGTTGGTGTTGCCTCCAGCCTCAGCCAGCTGCCACACTAGTTGTCTTTCTTCGGGAGTGACCAGCCCAGACAGGGAGTCTGTGGTGCGGGAACAGAGCTTGCCGTGGGGTTTCTGCTGCTGCTGGCACTGTTCACAGCATGTGTGACTCCAGCTTGGGCTGTCTCTGATGCAGACCCTCAAAGGAGCATCGTGGAGGCCTCCCTCCCCCCCCCACCACCTTGCTGTGTGGCAGCAGCCCCCTGGACTCCTCTCCTTAAGGGAGCTCAGGAAAAGAGATTTTAATCCAAAGCCATTTTAATTGACATCAGCACACATGGCTGTCCTCATAATCAGTGACTTAATTACATGGCGTAATGTAGGGAGGAAATTTATCCCAACACACTCTCCCAGCTGCCCTCCCACATTGTAGGCCTTTGCTCATGTCATGGCGAGCGGTGCACGCAAAGGTGCAGGCCCCACTCACCTGTCCGCACACAGGCAGATTTGCTGCCCACAAGAGGCAGATACGCTGGCAAGTCGGTCCTGTTGCTGACAGCTGCAATGTTAATGCTTACGCTTCTTGACATAACCTGCATGATATGAAACCTGCTATGTCTAGTTTGGGATTGCTGGGGAGCTGGCAGCGGCTGCTGGCATTTTATTATGGCTGCTATTTATCTTTATTTGCATTACAATAGTGCCCTGGAGCTTCTGTTAGGATTAGGGTGTCAGGGTCCTGGGTTTGGGAATATATAGCTGGAGGCCTGTAGCTGGATAGAGGGTGTATGTTTAAACTCCCTTGGAAAGGCACCACTATGAACAGAAAAACAGCTGGGTTTAGTCTCTGCCACTGCCTTAATATTATCAGCTCTTGGTATGGCCCCTCCTTAGGTCCTGTTCATCAACCTTAGGGACTGAGCAAGGCGGCTTTTATTTCTGATTAATGGAGGGTCCTGGCATTACCTCATCATCCCCAGGATTAAAAGGCAGATCAAAAACCGAGGCGACACATCACAAAATCCAGCGGGGCTCCAAGACCAGAGTAATGTGCGTGCTCGGCTTGACAGCGTCTCTCTGCCTGGCAGGTGCTGGCCCATGACAGGAGCCCTGACAGGAGTTCGCCCATGGTCTTCACCAGATCACTTGGCTCTCAGCACGGCCAAGGAGAATGCAAAGGAGAAGAGCAGGGATGGAGTGGACTGTGCCTTGGCTGCTGCCAGACTCTTGGGCCTCTGTGTGGGTTGTGCAGATGAAGCTGAAGCCAGAAGCGCTCTGGAATTGCTCTAATTTCCACAAAGCAAATGCCCCCAAAACCCAAGGGTTCCTGAGGCATAATGTGGCAGATATCTAATGGCCCATAGCAATGTCAGGCAACAGCTTAAGAAATGAAGTAATGATTGCTCTGTTGCAATTCTTTGTTATTTATACAGCTCCATTAGCATTTGTCAGAGCAAATGGAAACTGGTCACCGTCCCAAGGAATTCAGTCTCTTGCAGTCAGGCAATTCCATAAAACTGAAGATGTGAGCATAGAAGCTGAGGGGGTGAGCGAGTCTAAACTGAATGTCATTATTCACGTTAAATTTGAAGAGGACATCAGGCTGAGCTTCAGCACTGAGCTTCCGACATTGGCAAGGACATCCCTGGTGACCACTTCTAGCCTGAGGGTCCAGTCCCTCATTGCTCCAGCTGAGCCATTTCAGATGCCCACCACTCCTCACAGTGGACCAGAACACAGCTGGGTATGGAGCAGTATGAAGAAGCCTGTAGTTCCCTCTGTGCCCCCCTCAATAGCAAACAGGCAATTCTGTACCTATCTCGCACCAAATGCTGAGCCTGGCTGACATCACGGGCTATTAAAAATCTGCTAAAACCAATAGTCACAAGAGAAAAGAGGTCAGATCTTGAGAACACTATCCCGACTTGTTTCAGGTCAAACCAGTACCTGCAAAGTGAGCATCCTACCAGTGTTCTTATGGAGAGTTGAAATGGTCAAGGCCCAGCTGATGGGGTCAGGCATGGTCCCGCATGTGGCTTAACCTTGCCACATTACCATCCCCATGTCTTGTTCACTAATTCTGAGAGCCAGAAACTTCTCCTGGGATCAGTCTCATAAGGTTTTTTTTTTTTTTTTCTTCTTCCTCTTCCTCTTGAAGGTCTCCTCTCTATCTCTGGGATCAGCTATTCCCAGGCAAGTGAGTGCAGCCCTCCCTACATGGCAGAGGTGCCTCCCAGATACCCCATGCTGCACTTTCAGGCACGTGATACTAACTCTGACACGACTACATGCCCCTGGATAAGAGATCATTTAAAATGCTCAGTGCTGAAGTGCAGCCAACTTAAAAGCTTCCCTGCTAGGCTTACTCTGCAGTAAATTTATTAGCAATGGGACTTCCTAAATTACATAGGTGGAAGGGGGCACCTTGCTGATATGTGGGGAGAGACGGGTTTCCAGTGCTCGATCAGCTGGCAAATCTCAGCAGGGACCATGCCTCTAGCATTCAACAAGCCTGGCTCAGCATGGAGTAAGTGAATCGTGCTGTATTTAAAGAGACGGTCTCAAGGGTTCCCTTTTAATCTCATCTGTTTGCAATTCCCCCTTCGGAGCCTATGAGCAGCATTTCTTTCCCCTTCAGGTGCTGCTCTGCTCTGTTCAATTTTCCCTTCATTCCTCCCTGCCCTCTCCTTCCCTTCACTATCCCCATCCCCATGTTTCTTTAATGGAGCTTGAAATTATAATACAGTGATTCAGCTTTGCTTCATGTCTGCCAGTCAGTGGTGCTGCCCTGGAAATGGGACTTGCTGGTTAGTTCACCTTTCTCAGCCTGCTCTGCAGCAGCATCTTTGCTCATACTGTGCAGGCCGTGATCCTCTTCTTATCAGAGATAATGAGGAGGGGACTTCCCCAGGAGCTCCTGGACTCAGGCTGGATGACTCTGTCTTCGCTATGGTGCACTGTGTTGCGATGAGACACAGTGCTCCGAGGCCAAAGTGTTGCTCCTTGCTGGGCACATGTGAGGGGATGTGCTGCCTATGCTGCTGGGAGTGTTTGAACTGAAGACTGGGGCCATGCCTGGAGTCCCAGAGCTCCTCACCCTCCTCATAACCAGATCCACCAGCTGTGCACAGCTGGGCCAAAACTGATTCCATAAACCTGTCTTCTGGAAAGCTCTCTGGGATCCATCATGGATTGACTTGTAGCACAAACCACACTTCCTTCCTCATGATACAGCAGTGGAACTGCAAAGACATAAGAAATTTTCTTTCTTTTCCCGCCATGCATGCCCTTTAGTAATGCCTGTGGCTGCCCTCAGACACCTCTTGCTCTCTTCCCTGCCCTTGTCCTCATTCTTTTGATCTTCAAGTTATGCCAAGAGATGTGCAACTCCATGTACCCTCTCCTCTCTTCTCCCTTTCTTTTTTCTTTTTCTTTTTCACTGTTGTATGGGCATCCCATGCCTCTCACCTTGCTCTGCACATCCCCCTAACCCGGTTTAGCCTAGTCTCCATGTCCACCACCTTTACTCCTGACAAAGAAAGTATAATCTACAAGGGGAACATTTTGTCGTGTCCTTTGCCATCTGCTTCTCTGCTCAGCGCCTTCTCCCTGCCTTTCCATCAAGTGCTTACTTTCTTACTGCACTTTTGCTCATGAGCCATGCTCCAAAAATAGCCCTTTCGTTTGATTTCACTCTATTTACCAGATCATTTTCTCTCTTGAATCTTTTTCATTTGGAGTCTATTTGCACGTCTCAGCCCTTTCCATGCTGTCTATCCCCTTCAAGTGGGGTGTACAGGATTTCCAGGAACAGAGATGAAATATATGCTGTTTCCTGCTCAGCTTCTTCATGAAGCACGTCAGATTTGTGTTGGCCTCTGCCTATAACTAGTTCTGAACGCTCCTGCGGCTTTCTGGCCAGGAGTGCTATGTCCAGGCATGCTTCCTGGCAATCCAACACGTCTGTCTCACCTCTGGCATGAATACCAGTGATTGGCACTAAGGACTTCTGCCTACCACACACACCTTTTCCTCCACACAATGAGCAGAAACAAAGAAGTATTATACAAATGACTGTGTGCGTGAGATGACCATTACCTTGAGGACTTGTAGAGTTAAAAATCATGAATTTTTATGGCTTGAGCCTGAAAGCTGGGCTGTCTGGTGGAGAATGGACACACATCCCTGGTGGGTTGGCTGGAGCCGGGGAACCAACATCTGCTGAGCCATGAGTTACCAGCACACGTGCAGCAGTAGGAATGTGCGCAGTGGGGACCTCTGAGTCTGAGGCACACAGTGGGGTGGGAGGAAAGGGTGTATGCAGGGAACATAGCTCAGCAGACTGTTAGTGTGGCTGGAACCACGTGGAGTGACAAGAGTGTTCTGGGGCACCATGCCTTTACATATGCCTGAGAGCGCTGCAGTGAGCAAACATGAGTGTGTGCACATGCTTAGAACAGTCTGGGTGTGTAGCCTGGCCTTTCAGGTTAATTGATTTAGGAAGTAGTTAGACTTTTCCTCCATTAGCGAAGCAACTGCTCCTCCCCAGAGCTTACCCGGGGACACTTTCCAGTAACTGTTCAGCTAGCTCATGCATCATTTATTGTTAAAGACACTACGTCAATAAGGAGAGTTGTGTGATAAACAGGAATTACTTGATGGGTGAGGAAAAAAAAGCCCTAATTCAATTCATGTTAGTAAAATCCTCTGTATGTAAAGTAGACAGTAGGGCCCTTTTGTAGAACTGGCAATTCAACCCATCTAACATTTCCAAAAAAGTCCTAAAAACTGGAAGCTAAGCCAAGACTTCACTATTAGCAGCATACAGGAATGTGTGCAGCATTGCTTTGGATAGACTCAGAGCTCTGTATTGTCCCGTAGTGTGTCCTGTGCCTGAAGCCCTCGGAGCCGTCACATTCCTGAATGCAAGGGCAGAGAGCAAGAGCGAGCTGCATCCCTGCAGAGGAGTAGCCAGGGCCAATGCAGACTTTCATATCCCAGACCAGGCTCTCTCATTACCACACTGCAATGGGCTCCCCACTTAGCTGTCCTGAAGATGGGAGATTAGGACATGTGTTCAGGATTTCCAGACCTTTGAAAGCTGTACCAGAAATAAGTGCTGCAGTCAAAAGCAGGCTGGCCCAAATGGAGACACAACTACAGGACATGCCTAGCTAGTGCTCTGGCCCTGGGATGTGCCAGAACCACAGCATGGAAATCCCAGGAGAAGAGCATATAGTCATGGCCTTTGTGCCTCCCTCCTCTCCCCAGTACTATCACCACCTAAGACTGAGAGCAATAACCATGATAGTACCCAAAAACAGAGATGGAGTTGACAGTTATGCTATGTTAGAAGAAGAAGAAGGGTTACGGTATCCAAAAGTGCCTCTCTTTCCTTCTTTCAGCCTCTTTCAGAATCCTTTATAGTGGGAGACAAAAGAAGACAAAAGAGGGAAAAAACATATGCTTTTAGTAGTCCCTCCAGACCTTTAATTCTAAGACCAGCAATTCGAAGTCTCACTTGAGATGATATTAATTGCAGCTGGAGCTGTTTAATGAAGAGTGTCAAATAGCTGTTGGACGTTGAGGTCATGTTCACAATGAGGCAGGTACTCCGCTTTGCCTTACTTTCCTTGTTACTGTGCACAAATTGCTTCACACGGAAGTTTCCACTTTGGTCTTTATGGTGTAAAGCAGGGATGGTCACATGAGGGAGAATGGAGCCCTTTTCAGAAAGCCTGCAGGGACAGAGACAAATAAACTTCTGCTTACAAAAAAAATGCTTCTTCCTTTTGTAGCCCAGTTAAGCTGCACAACAGAAGAAAGCACCCTTGCCCCAGTCATTTATTTCTTGTTAAGACCCCAGTTCCCTGCAGCTGCTAAGGTGACAGCCCTGCTCCCGCCGACCTGAGGACACCTGCCAGAGAGATGTCAGAAAGGAATTAATTATGGTGACAATCATTGTCACCACCACTTGGCAGTCAGACCTACTCAGGAAGGGAGAGTGCCTCTATTTTCTCACCTTTCTTTTGCCCCAAGAAAAGCCTCATCATGGATAGTTCATGGCAATGTGATGATGCATGTAGAAGATATGCTCTGCACGCATCCCTTCCTCTTCACCCCTGAACATAAGGCTTTGCAGATCCACGGCAATGGGCTAGCCCTTGATTACAGGGCTTCTTTGTGCTCAGTCAATTCACCCCAGCTGGGAAGTGTGGGGGGGCTGGGGGAGGGCTGCTGTTTCTGGCTGCCTTACTAATATCATGCCAGAATATTCTTATTTTAAAGGACAAGAAATTTTTGTGGGAGCTAGTGAGATCCTCTTTTTAATGCTATCTCTCCCTGTTTTCTGACAATACATGGTTCAGAGGACTCCTGAGCAACAAAATATGCTTTTTTTCTTGTGTTTAATAGCCCTCAAATGAGTTTGTCCAAATGCTTTTTGAGCCACATAACCATAAATTCATAGTATACTGTGGCAGGAAGCTCCCCAGATTCACGGCAGCTCATAGTAGGACCTGCTCCTGTCATGTTTTGAACGTCTCCTGTAGTAGCTCAGCTGATGCCCTTTTAATCCTGTAGGACAAGAACTAGGGAAGGGGTGTTCCCTAGTTGCCCTCTGTGGGCCACTTTTTATTTTACAGACATCTATCAAAACCTATTCAGCAAATTTTCAGCTGAAGAATCCAGCACTGCTCAAGCAGGCTGCATTGATTTATAGCAGCTGGGGTTCTGGCTCTCTATCATTACTGAAAATGCAGGATGACCTCTAAAGACCAGGTAAGCTTTATGAAAATACTCTGTGTAGTGAAGGTCAGTGTGTGCCTCAGGTATTTTATGCTCCTTCAATACATACATTGCTGCAGTTTTCAGCTCGAAAATCTCCTTTCAAGACAAAAAGAGCAAAAGAAAGTGAACACAAATCCACTGACCAGCACCTTGGCATTACAAATAAACTTTTTTCCATGGCATTCAAGGAATGATCCACAAGTAGCTTAGCTTAGTTCAGCTTTACATCATCATCTGTTACTGCTGTTCTGTACATCTGTTCTGAGCCAGAAAAGCAGAGTAAGTCATACTTGATTGCTAGTCCAATAGTCTGCAATGGCCAAGGAGAAAGTAATCACTGAAGGCAGGTGGAGATTAAAGCAGGAAAACAACATATGAGTATTTGTTTTCCGAAAAATTGTAGATTTACCTAGCAGTGCTCATAACCAGTTTGTTCACTAATATTCACAGGAGGGAGGATATCCTTTTCCCTTCACCAGTCTGTTTGTCATAAGCCAATACCCTTCCCCAGCCCTAAGTTGAGTGACTATGGACATACGAAGCATCGGGCATATAAGGGGGCAGGACTGGCCTTATACATCGCAGGTGGCACTGAAGAGTGCAGGAAACAGAGCAACAGCTCTGGCAGTTAAGGGCAGGACTCCTCATTCTTTCGGGAACGCAAAGGAAAGCATGGATGAGCTGCAAGGGAGGCAGAAGAAAAGCAAGATTTCAATTCCATTAAAAAGATCAAGCCAATTTCAGCCTTTTTCAGCATTTTTATAACTGTCCCCAGACTTATCTCTTCTAATCAACCTGCCTCTCTCTCATCCCGTATACCTTGTTCTCTGTGAGGGTCCTCTGCCCCCAGCATGATCTCGCCCTTACTGGCAAGACAGCCTTCTCAGCGTCTCCTGCCACTCAGAAGAGCCTCTGGGCTGTTTCAGTAAGTGTCCAGTTTTCCTGAACTCAGTCGCTCAATAACACTTCTCTCACATGGGTCTCATCTTCCTTTCTCTCCTTAAGTCCCTTTCCAGGGATGCTGATGGAGTGAGAGATGCCATACAACTCGCAATACTAGGAAAGGTTCAATGGTCTTCCAGCATTGAGGAACCAGGATGCCCTGTGCCCTAGCCCATCAAACCACCTCTGTTTATTTTTACCGTTGGGTAATACATTTCTTTTCCCATGTTGATGCCAATGCTGTAATAAAAAGCCACACGCTGTTATTGCCATTATTGTTCACCTTGTGCTCTGGGATGCTGCATTAGATCTTGCACTGAACAAATGTCTGGGTGCCCCAGAGCCCACCTTGCCCCCCGCAGCCCCTGCTGACTTTCAGGGTGCCAGCTGTCACTTTTGCTGTGTCCTTCCTGCCAAGACGCAGCCGTACTGGCGCAGCAGTGATCGGGAGAGCCGGAGCTGCACCGAGGGAGCGAGCAATAGCAAGGGAGGAGAGTTCTTCAAAGAGGAACATCAAAGCGCCACAGACAGGCAGAGAGCCGAGAATGACAGATCTGGTTTAAAGAGCCATCTATCTCCCAGCTCCTACTATGTAAATTAGTCCCGCTCGCCGGTTGCCACCATTGTGAGGGTAATTGCTCATATTTTTTGGAAGCGTCTCCTCTGTGCCGTGGCGCCAAGTCTTCTGCCCCATGCCTGCAGTGCTGCCACAGCAGCGGTGCCCCTACCACCAAAGCTGTGCTGGCCACAGCATGCATGCTCCCAACTGGGAGCCAGTAAGGGGGCCAGCAACCCGTGCCCATGGGATAGCTGGGCGTGCTGATGAGGTCTAGCCCTGAAAATCACCAGAATTGTCCCCTCTTTCCTCTTCCAAAGACACTGTGACAGGCAGAGCATCCCTTATACTAGTTACCCACCCATTCACCCCCTCGCAGCTCCAGTCCCTTTGCTGCATGTGGGTTGCCTCTCCTTTCCTCACCAGTGACAATGATGAGGATTCAGTGATGAATTTTTGTGGTCCTGTTGCCCTCTTACCCATCTCAGATAAGCCTGGGCTCAGCACATGCTCTTCTTGGGAATCTTCCTCCCCTACTTCACATTCACTGGTCGTTTCCCATCCTGGGGAGACCTAAACAGAGTGATGAGTTAGGGGAGAAAAGCAAACACATTTCTGAGAGGAAGAGTTTTACTGCAGAAAGAGATGGGGGGGAGGACATAAAACTACTTTTTTTTTCTGGGAGTCCCAATCCAACCTTGATAAAACACAAGGGCTAACGACTCACCCCAACCCAATTAAAATCGGTTAGTTCACATGCACTGCCCTCCCAAGGGTTAAGATATAACCTATCTTTTTTTCCCCCTAGCTTCACGTAACTTACTGGAGGGAGTGAGGTCCTGAATTTCACCTTAAAGGCCAAAAAGGAGCATGAGAAATTGCAGCCCAAAGGGTCAATTTTCCAGAAATATCTAAGTACCCAAGAACGGGGGCTCAAAATGAAAGTGTCTCTTGAGCCATCTCTTTCTCTCACCACTGTGGTGTGATAATAAGGTGCTTTTTATGTAAGTGACCTATTTTCCAGGGAAGCCAGTTCTCTGAGTGGGGAATTGGAAAATGACTAGTGCAGCAGTTTCTTACTTTAATATGTTTTCATTCTCTGTGAGCAACAAGCAGCTCCTGTACCCAGAGGATGCGGGAACTGTCTGCTCACATCAGCGATGCTCCCTGGTGCCCGGTGCAGACGGGGCACAGAGGAGAGCCCACAGTGTGAGCTGTGCAAGCACCTTTGCAGTCGCTGCATTTCCCCTTGTGCTCACCGATGGAAAAGCCACCCCTTGCTTCCAGCCCATCCCACCTATTTATCTCCAAAAGCCCTCTAGGAGATGGGTAGGTGTGCTCCCAATATAGTATGAGCACGGAGCACAGGTTTCAGAGGAAGGGCATGAAAGAAGTTGTTTTCCCAGCTCAAGGAGAGGGATTCATCAGGAATCAAAACAAGGAGGCTTGCTATCCTCTTCTCTCAGCACTTCAGCATTTTTACTAGGGCCACCGAGCACCAGAAATCAGCCCTCATATAACCCATCTCCTGACTAAACATGCTCATGGGGAAGATGAAGCCAAACTTCTAGATGCGAAAAGTCCTCTTAGGGTTTGAGTCCCTCCCCTTCCTTAGCTGCTGGCAAGAAGGGAGGCACGAAGGAGAGCTCAAGGCATGCGGCCTCTCTGTGCTGATCCCTTGCAGCGCGCTGCTTTAGATCCCCCTCCCGTGGCACCGCTGTGCCAAGGCCCTCACGCTTGTCCCTGTGGTGGCTCTGCCCTGGACCCTGTGCTCTCACTGCCCGCTGGCCGCAGAGCTGAGAGACGAGTCCCGTTATGAGGCACACAGCCAGGCACTGCACTCTGGCAGTGGTTTGCAGAGCTTTGTCCTGCCTAAATATCCATTGGGATTGGGTGAATATTGCCTTAGGGATCAGCAAAAGGCTGTTTGACTCTCCAGCTTGGGGGACCATGTGGCTTGGGGGCCACGTGGGAGAGGAGAGATAGGGGCAGCTAGTGGGTGATGTGTCCCCTGCAAGCCACACATCGTGGTGGTGGGGAGGAGGTGTGGGAGCTGTGAGACTTCCCTAAGGAGAGACTTTAACCCCTCTACACACACACCTCTGACTGGCTTGGGCAGCCCAGGTGGGTCTCTGCCCCTTTCTGGCAGCTCGGCAAGGGAGCAGCTGGAGATACGCTGCCCCACTTCACAGCACGTCAGCTGGGTGCAAGAGTGCAGTTAGGTTTTGCTCAGCAGTGAAATAGTCACCAGCGCTGGCATGAGGCTTCAGTGTGCTCTAGGGAACAGGGGAGACACGCGTGTCTCTCCCAGAGGAGCTCGTTGCAGGCTCCTTTCATATGGTAGTTCACCCTACTCACATGCTGCGGGTTCTCCCTCTCCCTCTGCTAAAAACTCTGCTAAAAACTCACATTTTTAAAAATTAAAAGCTGTGATTCTGGCATGAGAGATGCATTCACCAGGGAGAAGTCTCAGCTCACCAGGCTGCTGTGAAGCAGTAGACCCCTTTGCCCCAAGGCATCAAGACAGATTAAAAACTATTAATACACTAGAAAGACAACAGCAGTTTAATCAAAATATCTTGGGAGCAGCTTATGAATACTGTTAGCAGGCAATATTTTCTGGTGTATTTGTCTCTCATTAAGAGGGGCCTAACTTAAGCGGCTTCCTTTTGAGTTTTTGCTTTCTCAGATTTGAAAATGGATTCAGTGCTGCAGCACAGGCCTGGTTGGCCACTTGCCTTCTTCAGCTCTCCCCATATTCATCACTTCATTTCACCATTCCTGATTTTTAGCCAGGATGCTGATTGCAGCTTCTTTTGTTTACTGGTTTCCTTTCCTGAGTATTTGCAATTCTAAATAAGTTGAATATTTATTAGCAGCTCGTCATTTTATACAGAGGACTCCGCTCCCTGCCAGTGTGCCTTTCTCTGCTCTGCTGTGGTCTCACAGGAAGTCCCTGCAGGTTAAGGGGGTCAGGGATGCTACCTTCGGTTTGCAAGGAAGAAAAGGCAGTTCTCCAGAAGAGACAGCATCACTGAAAGGCCAAAACTGCTCTCCCTGGCAGCGGGAGTCAGCGCTACATATTCGATCCCTTCCTTACTTGTCCTAACCAGCTGCTTCCCAAAACTGAGGCCTCATTTGCCACACATTTCCACAAGGAACAAGCCTTTGTGCAGAGCCAGAGGCTGCTTGCTGGCAGCCTGCGGAAAGCACAGCACCATGGCTGGATTTGGTAGAGCCATCTGCTGAGGCAGCGGATCCAGAAGCCCAGGGACTTGCTGCCGAAATGCAAGGAGCACAGTCAAGAACTGCCTGGGGGCTGAAGGAAGCTATCATTGGAGAGAAAAACACTTCATTTCCAGTGGACTGTGATAAGTGCTGCCTTTGCTCACTAGCCAAACCATTGCTGCTGGCCTGTCCTCCTGCCTGGGCAGATAGCAGCTGGCAGCACCGTGGGGCGGATGGGG